>JARFJB010000966.1:5640000-5782500 GCA_036346205.1 Vesta saturnalis | reverse complement strand
TTCAAATACTCCGAAGTATAACCGATTTTTATAAAAATAGTTGTAATACCTAGACATTCCTATTAACAAACCATCCTTAAGAAAGTAATTGACGTCAAAGAGGTTTTGCGTATTATACTGATCTTAGGTAGATTGACTGGTTAACACCGGCGGTCACCAGGATTATTATAGGGTTTCTTCTAGTAAATGAGGCTATAAGCAACGTCTGTTTTCCCACAACACGCGCTATAACCTCCAGAAACGGCAATTTACCAATTCCATCCTGAACCCCCTGTATAAAGTTCTGTATATTCATAGTGTCCGTTATAACTTTGAATAAATAGGATCTCTAAGATTCGTTAATTTAGACTATTGAGCCCGCTGGCTTGGCTATTAACGATATCCTAAACAAATCCCATCCTGAATCCCCCTGTATAATAGTTCTATATATTCACAGTGTCCGTTATAACTTTGAATAAATAGAATCTCTAAGATTCGTTAATTTAGACTATTGAGCCCATTGGCTTGGCTATTAACGAAATTATAAACGAACAACCAATATATCCTGAACCTCCTGTATATAATTCTATATATTCGAAGCGTCCGTTATAACTTTGAGTAAATAGAATCTCTAGAATTTGTTGATTTAGCTCGAGCTCCCTGCTTGGCTATCAACACTTGTAATTTACTCCCCCTCTATATCACAAAAATACACCTGAATATCAAATCCAAATTGTTACCGAAAACCCACCTGAATTGTGTAAAATATTACATTGATACAACTAAAAGTAAATTTTACGTTTTACTTCCAAAGTAAAAGAATTTCTATTTCACAATAAGAAATCCGTTACATTAATTAGAATAAAGCAATTTATTCTGCTTTAACAATTAAAACTTTAAGATAGATATTCTTAAAGAAAATAAAAAAAAGGAAAACCCAATTTCGCAAATACGTATTCACATTTGATTAGTGTAAAGAATCATCCTCTATATACCAATAAAGCGAAGGTCGCGTTACCTTGTAAAGTAGTGAATGAACTCTTATCACATTTTCAACAACACATGGTTGAAAATATTCCTGCATCACATAAACATTTCACACCGTAAAAGGCGAATTCCAAAACATTGAATAACCCCTTGTAGATATTTTGATTGTATATAATATTTATAGTTAATTAGAATTAGTATTTCTCTTAGACCGTATGTACAAACCCCAAAAATTAAACACATAACACACAACCGTTGCCTAACACGAATTTGTATTAACACAAATCGTGTAAATACCAAAACCCCGTGTAGGTCCTGCTATTTCTTTAACCTGTTCCTTATTGCAAAACGTTACTTAAGAAGTATAAGTAATAAAGAGCCAGTCCCTGATAGAAATTTGAATTACGCTTTAACCTCACTTCAAAAGCATTTTCTTAAACACAAAATATAATACATCAGAATAAACTTACCAGGCAAAAACACAGTAATCCTCCTTGAAATTGTACACACACCCTTGTATTATTTTCACCTGAACTCCTTATAATTTGTTTAGAAATAAACAAAATCCACCATTAATTTAGTTGTTTTAAATACTGTATTATAACGCGGTTGATTTACAGAGATTTTTCCAACCGACATCGACTCACAGGCGACCCTTGTGCCGAAAGTACACAAAACGAAGAATTACTGCCTACAGAGTCGAGGACGCCAGGTTCACGTTGATGTATGGTGGGCTGCCCACAGACCAGGCGCTGAACACCCATTTTTAATTTTATTTTACCAGAATACTTTTGTTTATTTATTACTTTTATTTATTATTATAAAATTACGGAGTTTGTTTAAATATATGTATTAAACCTGGGTACGGCATTGTTTAATGGTTATATGAGTCTAAAAGAAAAATCCACCCCTAAATTCCCTGACTAACCGAGGTTAACACAAAATCCACATAGTGGTAATTAGTAAGCTATCCTTCAAAGAAACCTGCTCTCATCCAGAAAAGGGGGCTTACAACGCGTTAGTCAAATTAGAATAAAAGTGCATGTTAAAAAATTCCAACGAGTATTGTATTTATCTTTTCATTGCACGAAACTATTCAATGACATATGTCGTGTGTGTCAAATGCACTTCAAGTTCAAGTTTCTTTCTTTTTTTTAAAGACGCTTTCATATGAGATGGCAGTATACACAATTTGGATAGCTAATTTCATAAACAAATGTCGCAAGGCCATTCTTCTTCTTTCGTGGCGAGGATAGTATATTTATCCACAGTACCAAAGTAATACATGGGTTATGAACCAATATTGTGGAAACACAAATATCTTTAAGGGACTATAATTTTTTTTAAAGTTAAAGTTGCAGTAGATGTTTTTGAAAGCAGATTCAATTTGTAAAGGACAACATCATTTTTTAATAAAATCATCTACTTATGTGAGAACTGCTGATTTTCGAATACCTGTGTACAATGGTTTGGGATACGGCCAACTTTGAGGTTTTATATTTTGAAGGCTAGAAATATTTTAACTAACTTTATTTCTATGAAACGTTATCAATAATTTTTTTATTACCATTTGTCTTGTTTCTGAGTTTTTGGTAAAAATCTAACGTGAAGCCATTTTATTAAAAAATGATAAGAAGTTTTCTTTTGTAAATGAAACCTACTCTAAAATGCATCGACCGCTACTAAAAAGTTTTACTTTTAGAGATTGTATACTTTTAAAGAAGTGCGCCCACAATATCGTTTCATAAGCTACGTTACGTAGGTAGTGTGACTAAATAAGGAAGTGCTTAACACTTTAGCAGAGTCAATACGGGCGTCAAGTTTTAATCGAATACGTTGACTCGTTATACACTATTATTAAAATACTTAAAAAGGTGGACAGTTTTATCGTGTTATATTTAAAAAGGTTAAAACTGATTATTTACGTTGTTGGGCAGATCGTTTTGATTGAACTACTACAATCTATGGCTGGCCATCAATGTTTTTTTTTTCTGGAACACTCTGCATTAGTACTTTATTTTTTTTACAAGAATTGTGCCATATTTTAAGTTTGTAACGATATGTATTCTAATAATTGGGTGGAGTAGGTACACACAGTCATATGAATGATGATGATTGATCAACACTAGGTAATTAAAAGTACAACTACGTCCACAGCTGCAATACAATAAAGAAAAACAAAATTCGTACAATGCTGCTCACTCTATTTCGAAACCATTTTCATAACCGAAAACAAATCATAGTACTGCATCATGGTGTATAATGAAAGATACACGTCAATGCGACACAGCAGCTGCAATGGTGTTACGCCAAGGCACAATTTGCTATTTAATTCCGAGCCAAGCACTGAAACGGTTTGTAAGTTTTCATATCAATCTAAACAAAACGTAATTTAAAACTCATTTAAAAAGTGTCTTGAATATTCATTATCATTCATAGTACTACTAAGAACAATAAGTATTTTATTTGAATTTACCCTGCTAAATTGGTAGTTTGATATGTTTTTAAACGAATACGTGAGCTTTCCTCACCGGACATTATTTTCTTCCCCTAATAAAGCTTGTTTGTGGCCCTTCTATTTATATTCATTAATAGAAACCCTGAGATACGTTTTATTTTGTCCTTCTGTCCTTATGAGATACGTAGATAAAGCATCACCAATTTATCAATCTACAGTCCTAGATTACAGGTCAATTCTTCTTAATTAACACTACACTTATTTTGATTAAGATTAGTATATTTTAATTTTCAAGTAGTCATCCGTTTACTGTTATAATGGTATACACAAAAAGTTACGTTTCTAAAGTTTTGAAGTATAAACAAGTGAAGACATGGCATTAATTAATTATATGTATAATTAATAAGACAAAAAATTATTTCTTGGGTTTCGTACAACGTTTAACTACTATAATTAATTTAAGCTCGGAAACATGAACTTCTCGTAAAAGTTAGGTAGAGTTTGTCCAATATTGAAAAGTGCCGATCTTACTTTTGTAAGTAACTGCAAGCTTATACCAATAATTTCTAACTTTGTTGAAGTTCTTAAATTAATTTTCTGTCTTCATATCGACACTTCTATAAAAAAATTGTAATTGATTAATTATCCTTCTTTATAAAAAATTACTATGGAGACTAATTTTCATCAGACATTAATAAAAAAGTTTCACGTCTTATGGTTACTGTACAAAATATTAAAGTTGAGTTTTTTTTCAAAACTAATCAGAGTTTGAAATCGATAAAAGTTAATTTTGAAATTATGTTACCAGGGGAATACCCAGAAATAAAATAACCAACTATTGATTTAGTATAAATGCCAAGTTTAATTACAAACACGAACATCGTTAAAAAAACATTCCGGTAGGAAAAAATCTGGAAGTTCTGAATACTGTCTCGTTTAGCCTAATGAAGGACACCCGTTTCTCATTTTAGTTTTTAGTTTTCGATCCTCAGAAGATTCCATTTCTAGGTATATTTGGATATGTCTTCCTTGGCGTGCGCACATAAGTGCTCATATACAGGGTGAGACACTAATCACTCCCAGCTCTCGGATATGTGTTCTGCAATTAAAAATAAGACGAAAATGAAGAATACTAAAATCCCGAAGTTGAAATAAAAACTTAAGGTTTTTAAATTTTTTGTTTATTCTTAACAAAACTAAATACAAAACAAATTGGAATATTAAAAAAACAAAAACTGTCTGAGTCGAGCTAAGCAAAACGAAAATAAACATCTAAAACCTTCACAAATCTTCAAAATTGTTACCATTTTCATTAATGCATGTATGTAACCTACGAGTGAAGTTCCTGGCAACAGAAGCGAAACTGTCATGATTTATTTCTGCTTCGTGAATCCGAGCAATAACCTCATCCACTCCGGCAGGCACATTAAAATAAACCTTTTCTTTTATCTATCCCCACAGCCAAAAATGTATCGGATTTAAGTCGGGAGGCTGGGCTGGCCACGCTATTGGTCCACCCTGCCCAATCCATTTATTAGGTAAACGGCGATTCAAAATATCTTGCACTTGTAATGTAGCGTGTGCAGGCTCCATCATGTTGAAAAAACATTGTTGCACGTTGTTGTAAAGGAACATCCTCTAACAAACCTGGCAAAGTGTTCTCCAGAAAATTACTGTAATTTTCACCACTCCGTGCTCTTGGTAGAAAATATGGACCGATTATTCATTTTCTCAACATACCTATCCAAACATTTACAGACCAGCGCCTTTGCTGATTTGGCCGACGTACAACATGCGGATTCTCATAGTGCCAATAATGAAGGTTGTGAGTATTTAAAATTCATTCTTGGTAGAAATGAGCTTCATCGGTAAATAAAACATTATGGAAAAAGCCAGAATTGCTTTGAATTTCGTGTAATGTCCATGTACAAAAATTTACTCTAAATACGTTATCTCCTGGATATAACATTTGAACAGGCTGTAGATGGTATGGATACAAGTTGTATCTTCGGAGACATCTATGAATAGAGGATTGGGTGTGGCGTCTATTTCCTGACAACTATCGTGTACTGGTAGTATGATTATTCTCAATATCCTGCAATTACTGTTGCTCCTATGCCATGTAAGTTATCTAGGTCGGTAGGCATGCTAAGAACGTTTTGGAGCGATATATTCTGTCTCCACAACACGTGTTTCGACATTTTGGAATGTTTGGTGATCTGGATGACGTCGGTTCGGAAATCGTTCTCTGTACAAACGCTTGGCAGCACCGGCGTTATCATTGCAAGCGCCTAAAGCTCTTACCATATCGACGTATTCTCTGATAACATACCCTGGCATCTTGAATTTAAAACATTTTTCAAGCATACAAGACACACAGACACACAGACACATAGACGCACTGATACACAGACACACAGACACACAGACACATAGACACACAGATACACAGACACGCATACACACAGACAAACAGACACACATACACGCAGACACACAGACACACAGACACAAAGACACACAGGTACACAGACACACAGGTACACAGGTACACAGACACACAGACACACAGACACACAGACACACATACACACAGACACACAGACACACATACACACAGACACACAGACACACAGACACACAGACACAAAGACACACAGAAACACATACACACAGACACACAGAGACACAGACACACAGACACACAGACACACAGACACACAGACACACATACACACAGACACACAGACACACAGACACACAGACACACAGACACACAGACACACAGACACACATACACACAGACACAGACACACAGACACACATACACTCAGGCACACAGACACACATGCACACAGACACAGACACAGACACACAGACACACAGACACACAGACACACAGACACACAGACACACAGACACACAGACACACAGACACACAGACACACAGACACACAGACACACAGACACACAGAAAGACACACAGACACACAGACACACAGACACACAGACACACAGACACACAGACACACAGACACACAGACACACAGGCATACAGACACACAGACAGACAGACAGACACAGACACACACAGACACACAGACACACAGACACACAGCCTCAGAGAGACACAGACGCACAGACACACAGACACACAGACACACAGACACACAGACACACAGACACACAGACACACAGACACACACAGACACACAGACACACAGACACACAGACACACAGACACACAGACACACAGACACACAGAACACAGACACACAGACACACAGACACACAGACACACAGACACACAGACACACAGACACACAGGCACACAGACAACAACAGACACACAGACACACACACACAGACGCACAAACACAGACACACAGACACACAGACACACAGACACACAGACACATAGACACACAGACACACAGACAAACAAACACACAGACACACAGACACACAGACACACAGACACACAGACACACAGACACACAGACACACAGACACACAGACACACAGACACACAGACACACAGACACACAGACACACACACTCAGACACACAGACATACAGATACACAGACCCACAGACACACAGACACACAGACACACAGACACACAGACACATAGACACACAGACACACAGACAAACAAACACACAGACACACAGACACAGAGACACACAGACACACAGACACACAGATACACAGACACACAGGCACACAGACACACAGACACACAGACACACAGACACACAGACACACAGACACACACACAGACACACAGACACACAGACACACAGACACACAGACACACAGACACACAGACGCACAGACCACAGACACACAGACACACAGACACACAGACACACAGACACACAGACACACAGACACACAGACACACAGACACACAGACACACAGACACACAGACACACAGACACACAGGCACACAGACACACAGACACACAGACACACAGACACACAGACACACAGACACACAGACACACAGACACACAGACACACAAACACACAGACACACAGTCACACAGACACACAGACATACAGACACACAGAGACACATACACACACACGCACGCACGCTCGAACGCACGCACTCACACCAGCCTGAACACCCGCCCTTGCATGATCGTAATTTTGTAATGTGTTTAATAATTGTATTTTACGACTATAAAGGAACGTAGTGAGTACTATACGTTTATTGTAAATCCGGGTTTCAATACAAGCAGATACCGCAAAGATTGATTTAATAATTTTGAACTAGATTCGCGCTTCTGATAATGTCACCAAAAATGCTAGTTATATTTACTGAGGAATAAAATTTCCCTCTATAAATATTTTCTTGAGTAAAATTGTACTTATCATTAACTACTTTCAGTTTTGAATGAGAAAAGTCCATTATAAAATGTAAGCGATCCTTCATCATATTGTTCAAAGAAGTAAATTAAAAAGAAACGGAAATTGGCTTCATATGGATATTAAGGACGAATTCAGTTAGTTAAGGTATATGCAAACAACTCCTGATAAAGATAATTTGATCGTTATAACAATACAATTGATAAAGAAATACATAAAAATAGAAACAATAGCATTCAATTTGCACGGTAACTTGTCAAGAAGTGGTATATTCAAATAAATATAATTTAAAGAAATGAAAAGACTTAGCAAGTGGAATAATGAGAGAGGATTATTAAAATTAGTCTTATTATATTCAAGAGCGGCTTCGGCGGCAGTCATGCAGTTTACTTTTATAATTCAACATATAAAGCGAATTTTTTTTGTAAAATTCTGGCAGATGCGATCTGTTGAGTTACAGAAGTTAAATTAAAAGAACTTTATCTTAAAATGCGGGAACGTGTTCGTAATATTAGATTACGAATCTTTAGTTCTCTTTTATTAGGATTCCAGTTTCGAAATAGCATAAGGCAACCAACGGTAACAAGTGTTAATTTATTCTTTTAATAAAACGTGACGGCAAATACTAGCATATGCATAATATATTATTTAAACTTTTTAATGTGGCTCTTTCAAACGTGTATTATACGCTTTTACCTCTAGTTTTAACGTATAAAGTAAACGTTTCTGTAAGTAAATTGCGCCCTAAGGTGTTGTACTAATAGGTTTATGACAAACTGAAATAGCATTCGTAAATATTAAGAGCCACAATTCTAATTTAACGTTTTGTATAATTTTATAATTACTGACTTTAGTTACGTTGAGAGGTTGCTGCGTTTATACTCGAATATACGTAGAACATAGTGTTTATACTACAGAATACAGTAATTTACTCCACCATGTCCATTTCTTATTTTACTTTCAATTCATAGAGGTACTATAAATTAATTTGGTATTCCAAGCGAACACTTGGAGTTAGTAATAGACATATAAATTTTCGTAGTAATCAATTTGATAATACTACGCAAAAGTTTATCTACTTTAGTGGACCACAACAAAGCAGCAATGTATAATGCTCATCCAGCTTTAGAAAATATAACAGAGCTTAAAATAATTTCTCACTCTTTATGTTATAAAAAAATTACAAATGGTCTATACGTGCTATTTTTCTTCAACATGCTATAGGTATATGCAATGAAAGCGTTCAAAGGCTCCGTTAGGAAATACTTTTATAATGTTTAAAAATTTCCAAGCCATTAGTAGTAAAATGTTTATTACACACTACTAAATTAGTTAACCGTCCCTTGCCATTTCTTTTTAATCAGAGTAAGTAAATATAAATTATGGCAAAAAAATATAACTATATTGTTCGTGTTATTAAATTTGTTAAAAAAAACACTAATAGTTTGTAAATAGTTTTTGCTAAAATTATTTCAAGGAAAATAATTTTCTTTTAAAAAAAAAACGTTAAAAGCGGAATTAATAGTTAATTATGTAAGAAGTGTATAAAGTGTTTATTGTGCGCGATGTGCATTTGTCCAACGAGGCCGTGAGACCGAGTTCGACAACACGTCAGATGCAATGAACACTTTTTACACCAGCTGCATACAATATTTTTCATACGTTCATAAAAAAAAACTGGTTTTCAAAGTGGCCATAAGTGTTAGTAAATTAAATGTTCATAATGTAATATATAATATTAAATTATGATTGGTTATCATTTTTATCGTGGTTTTCTGGGATCTAAATTTAATAAAAACCTTCATCGTTTCTGTCATTCATATTATGATTATTATTATTATTAAATTATTATCAATTTTTACCAATAGACTGTGATTGACAAACGTCATTTAGAGAAAAAAAGCATCATTTTGAATAGTACTATATATATATATATATATATATATATATATATATATATATATATATATATATATATATGTTAATTTTCAGGTTTCCGCGAGTGCTGGATATGAAGTTGATGTTCTTCCGGGCTTGGTCTCGCGTAGATTCTCCTGCATGGTTCTTAAAAGAACCGATGTTGAAATGACGACGTTTCGGCATAGTTTCATCTGCCATTTTCAAGTCTTCGTATTTTGCTCCTGGTAACTCGAACTGAAGTTCAGTTATAGTTTAGTTGTGTGCATATTTTAAAATTATTCACGCGAATACAGGTTGTTTATTTAAAGAGGGCCAAATTATTATAAAAAATTTTTTTGAATTCTACACATTGTTCCTAACAAATTCGCAATATATTTCCCTATCCCTAAATATAGCCGTTTTTGAGTTATTTCGATTTTTCTAAAAAAAATTGAAATTACAGTTTGCTTTGAAACCTCCTTAACTGTTGAAAAATAAAAATTAACTAATTTATATGAGAATAAGTACACAGATAGAGCTTCCTTTTAATGTGAAGAAAATGACATAATTACATACATAATTGACTTGTCAATCAACCATTATTCGAACTAGTAAAAGTGTACTTTTTCAAATAAAACACCCTGTATATTATTACATTTTTGGTTTCTACATATTAACCCTTATCAGTTCGCCATACAACTCCCTATCTCTAAATATAGCCGTTTCCGAATTATTTTCAATTTTCCAAAATGTATAAGATTATTGAGACATTTTTAAATCTATGGACTCGTGTAGATAAAAAAGAACATCATAAAACAATTGTTTTATACATTAAAAAACGCAACAGAAACTAATATATTATGATAGAAGACTAATTACAATGTTTGTACTGGAAGCATTGCATGTTAACAACAATTTGACAAATATTTACTTCAATTTCAAGTAAAATTCTAAAATCATGTGTGCTTCTTATAAAAATTGAATGTTTGACGTAAATAAATAAAACTGTAGTTAACCATTTACGAGTGTTATTGTTAGTAATCAAGATTTTTATAAAATGAATTGTACACAAAATTAGTTAGTTGATATGATATTCGTGTTGGGTGCTGCAGAAAGAAACTGTTGATTGGCCAACAGAATTTATGCTGAAAGATATGCAGATAGAATACATCCAAACACAAGATCGTTTCAGAAAGTTATGATTAGATTTATTGCAACTCCATGTGCCAATTACTCCAAACATGAACGTGTTAACCCTTCTACAAATGAAAATAGTGAATTGAGGGTTCTTCTCGCCATCGAAGAGGATCATCACAGAAGTCAAAAGGACATAAGTGAAATAGTTGGTATAAGTGAGAGATCAGTAGGTCGTCTTTTAAAGAAGAATCGCCTTACATCCCTATCATATTCAGTTACATCAAAAATTGAGCGATGCAGACTTCGATCATCGAGTAAGATTTTGTAACTGGGCCAGAGAAAAAATTACTCAAAACCCAAATTTTTTTTATAATATCTTATGGACAGACGAATCAATATTTCATAAGAATAGATTTGTTAATACACACAATTTTCATTATTATTCCTCAGAAAATCCACATTTATTAAGACAAGTTGATAATCAACATAATTGGTCTTTAAGTGTCTGGGGTGCCATCATTGGGGATTATGTCATCGGTCCATTCTTTTTTGATGGACACTTGAATGGTGAGATGTACCTTAACTTTTTGCGTAACGATTTACCGGGCTTATTAGAAAATATTACTCTTGGTATTAGAGCCACAATGTGGTGTCAACATGATGGCGCTCCTGCCTACTACTCTGCAGATGTAAGAGATTATCTCAATAGAGTCTTTACAAATAAATGGATTTGGCCAAATGGACCTGTGAGGTGGCCAGCTAGGTCCCCTGATCTGACAAGAATGATTTATTTTTATGGGGTTACATAAAAAGTATTGTCTATAGGGACCATTAACAACTGCGGAAGATATGCGTAATCGTATAACACAGGCTTTTCATAACATTACTCCTGAGTTGTTGCGTAGAGTTGAACAATCTTTTAAAGATCGACTTCAGGTCTGCATCCGAGAAAACGGACAACATTTTGAACAATTATTATAAATCATTATCGCTAATGATTAGCCTTAAATTATTATTTTTTTATTTTATTAATTTTGTATTTTTAAAAATAATTTTAATAATTATAGTGTATTACTTTCTGTGGCGTTTTTTAATTTGCAATACAATTGTATTCCACTGGGTTTTTTTCTATTTATACGAGGCCATGGCTTTAAAACAATGTTCCAATAATCTTATAAATTTTAACAAACTGAAAATAATTCGGAAACGGCTATATTAAGGGATAGGGAATTGTATATCGAATTGATAAGGGTTAATATGTAGAAACCAAAAACGGAATAATATACAGGGTGTTCTATTTGAAAAAGTAAACTTTTACTAGTTGGAATAATGTCTGATTGGGAAGTCAATTCCTGTATGCAATTATGACATTTCCTTTGCATTATAAGAAATCTCTATCTGTGTACTTGTTCTGATATAAATTACATAACTTTTGTTTTTCAACGGTTAAAGAGGTACATTTTCAAAGTTATCTCTGTAATTTAAATTTTTTTAATAAAAATCGACATAACTCAAAAATGGCTATATTTAGGGATAGGGAAATATATTGCGAATTTGTTAGAAACAATGTGCAAAATTCAAAAAAGTAATAATATACAGGGTGTTCCGTTTAATTTTTTTTTATTATAGTTTGGTCATCTTTAAATAAACAACCTGTATACACGTGAATAATTTTAAAATATGCACACAACTAAACTATAACCCTATCCCAAATTTCATTAATCTAGCTTATATGAAACGGAAGATATAGAAGAAGGCGCTCTTGTTGCCGGACCCTGTATATATATATATATATATATATATATATATATATATATATATATATATATATATATATATATATATATATATATATCATTAATTGTATTTTATTTAAAATTAACTTTTAAAGTACATACAGTAAAAGATTAACTCGAGTGGGACTTGAACCCATGACCTTCACTTTGTTAGAGTGGGGCTCTTCCATCTGACCTATCGAGGAGGCAAGTCACAATCTATTCAAACTTAATAATGTACAGTATGTACTTACCTTACTCACCTAGTTACGATGTTTTATAATTTTTATACATACAATGACGGGTCATAGTCAATTTTTGTAAATGTCATGTGAGCCGGCAATTCGCACATGACAATAAGTGACTGATTATTAATTTTTATTTGCTGTATGCAACACTAATAGATAATAAGATAAAATTAAAGAATAAAAGTTCAATTTAATAATCATTAATTGTATTTTATTTAAAATTAACTTAAAGTACATACAATAAAAGATTGGGACTTGAACCCATGGCAATTAATAAATAGCGAAACAATAATTGTATTGATTGTATTTCTTGTTTACGCGGTAAAGTTGGTACAATGTGTGATTATGCAATGGAGGAAGTAATTTTGAATGAAGATAAAAACTTTATTGAAAGTTTGCATAATTAGTGCCAAACTTCGGTAATTATTTATAAATTATTATAAATAATTATAAATAATTATAAATTTGCTTTAATTAATTTGTTTTTTTATATTTTTTATTTGTTTTTAGAAAAGATCATATATTTATGTAAAAAGCTCAAATTCGGCACAAGACATTATATTAAATGCATACAATTTGCAAGAATTAATTTCGTCAAGGTAAACTTTATCACGTTTAATTGGCAATCACATTTAACTATTTTATCAAATTTTTGGTTTACGGCTGAGTGTCTCGGTATTAGCCACTAATGTTAGATTATTGGGAAAGAGGACGCATCCTTGACGTCAGCTATATTAGCTTAATTATTCCATTAACAAATGATAATGATGATGATTATGACGATGAATACTGGTATGATTAGTTCTTTTTGTATGTATACATACAGCTGTACTAATATATCTCCTCTATCTAATTTATAGTTTTAAATAATGTTCTTGTATTACTTATTTGAATATAAATGATGTTTTCTTTTTAATAAGGTAAAACGTTAGTTTTCCTTACTTAAAATTAATGTACTGTATAACCAGTGGAAGTTTTAATAAACATCGTAAATAATGTTTTATTTTATACTACCTATAGCATAAATTATTTACACCATGCACGCCTCTGGATGTTACGTTCGCGCACTTAGTGACATATTTAAACGGCGGCCATATTGACGGAACCTGTTTAACGATATATATATATATATATATATATATATATATATATATATATATATATATATACATATTTCTATTTAGATTTCCACAAGTATTCATGTTTAAATAAGACAATTTTCTTTAAAACTTGTGTAATTAAACGTAAAAATTAATTCAACGTTTCGGGAACGTCCTTTGTTCCCTTTGACAAGAATTTATTTGACAATTACATAAATTGAAATAAGGTAACTATTTTAACAAGTACAAAATATGAAACAAGGTAACTAATTTAATTTTAATCTGGACGAGTGTGTTTGACTTCGGGTAGTTGGTCTAGTATGTGATGTAGAAGGTGCAGAAGTGGGGACGCCAGGAATAGTTGCAGCATAAGTGTTTGAAATTTCTGGAAGATTTGGAGTTGATTGAAATGTAGAATCAACTTGTTTAATGATATTCTTCCAAATTTGTGGCATTCTAGAAGTGTCATCTCGTTTATTGAGGGCGTTTGGTCTTCTTTCAATTTCAACTGCTTCTCTAATAATTCTTGCTTGTAAGGTATATAAAGGTGCAATTAAACGGATATTGTTGGTATTAATTTGGTGTCCTGTATCTAAATGATGTGTAGCTAAAGACGATGAAGGATTGTGCTGTTTAATTGCTAGCTGGTGTTCATCGGCTCTCGCATATAATATTCTGTTAGTTTGTCCTATATAAGTTCTTCGACAGTTGTTGCACGGTATCTCATACACTCCTTGGCTTTCATTAGGAATTTTGTCTTTGGGGTTTCTTAAAAGTTGGGACAAAGTTGAATGTGGTTTGAATACCGGTCTGAAGTCGTTTTGGGAAATTTCTTTGCTATTCTGTCTGTAATTCCTTTATATAAGGTAGAATAACAGGAATCTTTCGTTCATTGTTTGACAAGTTATTATTTCTTGGTCTTCTTATGTCGTTGGTAATTTTCAATATTTCTTGATCTTTGTATCCATTTTGAACTAGTATTTTATTAATAGTCTTCATCTCTTCCGTTCTAGAATTTTGGTCAGATAAGTGGTAAGAGCGGTATATCAAGGATTTCATAACGCTACGTAATTGACCAGGATGGTGATGCGAGAGAGTTCAAGTATCTATTCGTATGTGTTGGTTTTCGATAAACTTGTGTGTAAATTTACCATTAGGAAGTCTTGTTATTAGGGTGTCCAAAAAAGTGTATTATTTTCTTCAACTTTCATAGTAAATGTGATGTTGTGGTGAATCTTGTTAATATCTGCTAGAAAGCCGTTCAAGTTTCCTTTCCCATGGGGCCAAACTACAAATATGTCGTCAACTTAACGAAACCAACATTTAGGTTTTAAATCTGCAGAATTTAAAGCAATGGTTTCAAAATGTTCCATATATACATTCGCAAAAGCTGGAGAGAGAGGCGAGCCCATAGGTGTTCCTTGAATTTGTTTGTAGAATTGTCCTTTGTATGTAAAATAGGTTGAGTGCATGCAGTGGTATATCAATTTGAGTATGTCTTGGTTTATTGAGTGTTTTTCTTCTAGAATTTTCATCGTGTCTTCAATAGGTATTTTGGTGAAAAGTGACGTTATGTCGAAGCTAACTAAAATGTCATTTGGAGCCAAGGGTACAATTTTGAGTTTGTGTAGAAAATCATAAGAGTTTTTGATGTAGGATACAGCATTTTCACAAATCGGTTGAATAACTTTGGCTAGATATCGAGCAAGGTCATGAGTCGGAGAATTGAATGCACTGACGATAGGGCGTAATGGCCAGTTTTCCTTATGTATTTTTGGGAGTCCGTATATTTTGGGGATTCTTGAACTCTTC
Organism: Vesta saturnalis; assembly: GCA_036346205.1. Classification (NCBI taxonomy): domain Eukaryota; kingdom Metazoa; phylum Arthropoda; class Insecta; order Coleoptera; family Lampyridae; genus Vesta; species Vesta saturnalis. The sequence goes on along the minus strand of JARFJB010000966.1, from coordinate 5,766,726 downwards.
TCTCTTGGAATTAGTTTCTTTTTTGTTTCTTTGTCTAATTTTGTAGAATTAATGATAGATTTTGTTGTTTTTTCTATGTAGGTGGTAGGATTGTACTGATTTTTCTTATATTCTGAAGAAGTTAGCAGTTCAGACATCTTGTGGTGATAGTCTTTAGAGTTCACAATGACAGTAGCGTTTCCTTTGTCAGCGGTAGTATTAATATTTGGTCGTCATTTTGATTTGGTGTAACATTTGGAGGTCTTGTTTGGTGATATTTTGTTTGGGAAGTCTGCAGTTCTGAAGAATGTGTGCTACGTTGAGTCTAATTTCGTCAGCTACCGTAGATTCTGTATCTTTTAAGGCGTATTCTACGTTGGTGATGATGTTTTCTACGAATCCGTTTAGGAGTGATGGCAAAATTAAACCCTTTACCTAAAACATTTAGAATATTATTATTAAGTTCTTTATCACTTAAATTGTGTACTGTCCTTAACGGTTCTACATTATTTGCCTGCGATGTTTGAGACAGACGTTCAATTTTGTTTCTGTCGGTTAGTTTTTACCATCAAGGACGATTCTACAGTAATTTCAATGAGACGATCCACCGTATCGAATATGAAAGGGTGAATCTTGATAGCATGTAAAGTTTGGAATGTGTCATAAAGGGTACGGTTGAGATAGTCAAGTTTAGCCCTTTCATTGGCAATCGCTTTTCTTAAAAGGTCAAGGCTTGTTTTGAATAAAATCTTATAAGAACCATTAATGTCTGGTCTTGGTTTCAATTTAAATACCTTGGGTATTATTATATTGTCACGACAACGCTTTAAAAAGTTAAATTAGTAAGTGTTTCACATTTTTGATACGTAGCTTTCTGTAAATCTTGATGGTATTCAAAGTTTCTTCTCCGTATAGGAATATTATGTTTCTATTTAGATTTCCACAAGTATTCATGTTTAAATAAGACAATTTTTCTTTAAAACTTGTGTAATTAAACGTAAAAATTAATTCAACGTTTGGAACGTCCTTTGTTCCTTTGTCAAGAATTTATTTGACAATTACAGAAATTGAAATAAGGTAACTATTTTTAACAAGTACAAAATATGAAACAAGGTAACTAATTTAATTTTAATCTGGACGAGTGTGTTTGACTTCGGGTAGTTGGTCTAGTATGTGATGTAGAAGGTGCAGAAGTGGGGACGCCAGAATAGTTGCAGCATAAGTGTTTGAAATTTCTGGAAGATTTGGAGTTGATTGAAATGTAGAATCAACTTGTTTAATGATATTCTTCCAAATTTGTGGCATTCTAGAAGTGTCATCTCGTTTATTGAGGGCGTTTGGTCTTCTTTCAATTTCAACTGCTTCTCTAATAATTCTTGCTTGTAAGGTATATAAAGGTGCAATTAAACGGATATTGTTGGTATTAATTTGGTGTCCTGTATCTAAATGATGTGTAGCTAAAGACGATGAAGGATTGTGCTGTTTAATTGCTAGCTGGTGTTCATCGGCTCTCGCATATAATATTCTGTTAGTTTGTCCTATATAAGTTCTTCGACAGTTGTTGCACGGTATCTCATACACTCCTTGGCTTTCATTAGAATTTTGTCTTTGGGATTTCTTAAAAGTTGGGACAAAGTTGAATGTGGTTTGAATACCGGTCTGAAGTCGTTTCTTCCAGAAATTTCAAACACTTATGCTGCAACTATTCCTGGCGTCCCACTTCTGCACCTTCTACATCACATACTAGACCAACTACGAAGTCAAACACACTCGTCCAGATTAAAATTAAATTAGTTACCTTGTTTCATATTTTGTACTTGTTAAAAATAGTTACCTTATTTCAATTTCTGTAATTGTCAAATAAATTCTTGACAAAGGAACAAAGGACGTTCCCAAACGTTGAATTAATTTTTACGTTTAATTACACAAGTTTTAAAGAAAATTGTCTTATTTAAATATATACATATATATATATATATATATATATATATATATATATATATATATATATATATATATATATATATATATAATATATATATATATATATATATATATATATATATATATATAATATATAATTCGCCTCAGCCACACAAGGCCTTGTAACTAAATTTCAAATTTGTCTTAGAAAGTTCTACATCACTGCCTAGGATCACAAGTAACTATTTTTTAATACGTAAATGTTTCATTTTTTGTAAACAATAACATATTTTATGTTTCCTACAAACAGATTGCTTACACTTGCTACAGTTCACATGCAATACACGTATGTTTCTGCTATCTACCTGTACACCTCGTGTACACAGAACAGCTTTATTACGGTAACGCCGTTTTGCTCTTTATCTTGTAGTTCATTTAATGTAGAGTTATCCGTGCAGAGCTTTATCGCTGTTCCTAAACCTGCGAATTATCTCCTCCTGATGTGGGCAAGACTAATCTTTCTGACATAGATGTTAGAAATAATTTTCTCTTTTCATGTTTTCTCTGTTCCTTAGATGGTTGCAAATTTGTCCAAATCACATTGGCCGTAATCCTAGCGAGATGCGTCACATTCATAAATAATACATAATTATTTCAGATTTCATATGGTCTTCCGCAGTACATTCTATGTTATGGTGTATTTTCGAGCTATCTACTACATACACTCTTATTTCTTTTTGGAACAAATAGTGACGTTTTTTGATCAAAATTCCCTCTTGATCAAAAACTGAGCAGGCAAAAACGTTTAATTCCTTTTTACAGTTACGAATTTCTTCACTACTTCAGAGCTAAATCTAGACCAGTATAGTAGTTGCTGTAGGTCACATTTCAATAACTATTACAATTCGATTGCGCTAATGGCTTAATCAGTTGTCTGGCAGGTCCCTTTGCAACTGAATTCTCTTCCTTTCCAGGGTAAGAAATAACACCCAGCGGATAATACCATTGTAGAAAGCATATGCTCACCATGCGTTCATCCCATATTTAACGGTTTGGAAGGCATATACTGTCCAAAAGGACATCTCATATCTCGCGTATGGGCGCCAACTTGTGAGATATACGTCTCTCAGATCCTTGTCATCAGATCTTATAAGTCTGAGTAAACCCTTACATCGCTTGAGTCCCATAGTCGCCTCAAAAATTGGCGGTTCATACAGTGAATTCCACAATATACCGTAATTGGTGTCATTAAATGACCATCAGTCAATAATAATCCAAAAAAATCCATAAAACTCAATACTATCGCAGAGTTTGCATTTTCTAGGGGTGAGCACTGGAGTAGCTTCCTTGCTAGTACAACTTGCTATACATTCAACAATTTTTTTGCCCGTGAAAAAATGCATCCTCTGGTTCTTCACTGATTTTGACAGGTCTCAAAACCACTTTCTAGAGTTTTCCTTTTATATTGTTATGCCAACGCGCACGCACTGTTGTATAAGCATTGCTGTTCCACTATGTACCATCTTTTGCCTTGAAACAAATATGTCCCGATCCTCATCTACAAACAGACAATCATGATCTTCGCTTGTAACAGCCCGACATCGTCATTGGGGTCTAGAATATTGTTATCATCTTATAACCTATTTTGATATTCTCGCTAATTCATCAGTGAGCCTCTTCTCCCACTTTTTCGCCATTTGAGCAATATATCAGATAACATAAAGTATTTGCAATCGCTAGCTTTCAATACACAATGGCAGAAATTAGTGCCATACAACTAGCTGCATCACAAGGTTTTGCCATTTTATATACCAACATCCGCCGCCTACGTTGCATTGGAACTAACGACACCAGATTTCTGTTAAATACTTTGTCAAGAATTTTAATGGTTCGTATTTCATTATTATATATTATTATAAAATAATGATTATTGGATATTAAAGAATTAGAAACATTAGTAGTATTAGTAGTAGTTTTATAGAAAGTTGTGACAGCAGGATTTGATGTACAATGCCCGAAAATAATGTGCCGGCTGCTCGTAACAAGTAAAAGGAAACGAAATAGGGATAGGAAAAGGAATTGATGCTGGGCGCCGCAAACTAAGATTTATCCCTCAAAGTTTGAAATGGGACGAATAGTCAAAAACAATCAAAGGAAGAGAAATTAAGTTGAGAATAATCATATAATAAAAGCCAATATAACGGAAAATAATTATGTCATGCAACAAAATCCGTAACTGAGGATAATTGTGGTATGTAAACAAAAAATATCTATTAAAAATTTTGAACTGAAGTAAAATTGATTATGCTATTGAAAATAAAGCCAAATCTCCAAGCGGGAGTTTCACTACCACTTTAGTATGTTACTAATGTAAATAATCAAAAAAAAAAAAAGAGACGAAGACTTCTAATAGCTGAAACATACTGTAATACAATACGGTGGTAGTGGTCTCGTCAAAATCGTCCCACAACCCTCAATTAAATTGAAGTACAATATGTAGTCCTACAGCACTTAACTAAAAATATATAGTTATTATACGAAAATCAATCGCTCGGAAATAGGATTAGAGCTTTAAACCTATGTTCTGTTTTTATAATATTCGATCAATACAGTAGTCCTTACGCCCCTATCCCCAAACAAGCTAAAAATAAAAAAATGACTTACTATACGCCATTAAAACCACCAGCCGTTGTACGTCATAGCTTAAGGCCCCTCTAGACGGCTAGATGAAATATAAATCGATCGCAGACAAATAGATTAAGTATGTACCGCTGAATTTAACAAAGTAACCAAAATTTGACGTGACAACATCGAGATATTTTATGAGTTTATATTCGCACTACGTTTTAAGTTCTAAATACGTTTACAAAGTGTGTGACAAGGTTAAAATGTGGTTGCTAACCCTACACGATTAATGACATTTAATAGCAACTGTACTTACGATGACACTTTGGCTTTAATGCAAGCTTTATTAACGTTTTATAGTAAATTATAATTATATTATTGGTATACGATTAATGACGTGCAACGGCTGGTGACTTGAATAAGGTATAGTTACTTTTGCGTCACTCCGCAGTATAAAATGTAGAATTCCGATTACTAAAAAAAAATTAGTGGTTCCAATTCCTACGTGAGGATAACAAATACGTGGATCTAAATGTAAGTTACAAAAAAACTAATTAGTGAATTGGGTCTAAATTTAATGCACAAAGAAATTATTGTATCTCCCTGTACATAAATATGTATACACAAGACAGTAGTTATAACGGTTAGCCAGTAGATCCAATAGACAACAAAAAATTTACATCAACAAATTCGCTACTATAACTTCCAAAAAAATAACGTTTAATTGATAAACATCACGTACTGTGCAAGTGCTCTTGAGGTAATGTCAAATTATATCATCAATTTGTTTTATAGTCTATTAAGGTGATTGGTAGATTAAATTTAAGTTCAAACTTGACCATATGTACGGAGTAAGTAATCATATGCCAGGCACCGAACTCGGTAATAAACCGTAGATAACACAAATCCTAACTTCTAGCAGGAGTGGAAATGAATTGAAATGGAGTGACATTGTAGTTGTCTTTCGAGATAACCTGAAGCTGACGAAAGGTAGAATGTTTGGTAAACTGTTGTGGTAATGTGGTATGAGTTATTAGTACAGCAGATAATATATGTAGCAATTCACAGGTGATCGTCAAGTTGTGTATGTTGAAGTATCAGCTATCGATAAACTTTTTTTAAACCAAGAACGTTGGTGGCTAGTAACCAGAAAAAAGAGCTAAAAGAAACCGTAGAGTGTACGAGCCCTAACAACGCGTATTTAATGTAACGGTACCTGAGATTTTGGTTGGTTTTGTGCGTATTCTATGTGTGAATTAATCCAGAGTCTGTCCGATTTACAATTTAGTCATCACTCAGTAATTTTTGTAGTAGACCCATACATTGTTTCATTTTAGGTAAAGCAGAACGTCTCAAATAAAACTTGGTATGAGTTAAAAACTCAGAAAGTGTGCTTTTACCCTTCACACGTACACCGTGTAAAAGTGAACAGGAAATGTTGACAAAATCTCTTACAGTTACATTTTGTTGCGCAGCTTAGAATGACAAACGGGTCCTTAAAATAAGAAGAAATGTAAATAAATTGAAGTAAGCTACAATGGCAACATTGTAGTAAAATAAAACCTGATGTCACATGTAATGTGTGTTGCTTATCTATCATTGTACAGTTTTAACTACATATATTTAATATTTAAGTAGATGAAATTTAGATGTTGCATAGTATAAAGCCAATATGGTAATGATCAAATGGATTATTCATTAGCTGCAAATGCTTCTCCTATTTTCCACCGATATATTCTTGTGAATCGTAGAATTTATATTAAAAACAGAAATGGGTTCGTTGGACCCCTTTGGCCCGATTGCGTAACATTTTTGTTAACATTTAAAAATTTTTAAAGTTGAAAATTCTTTTTATATTTGTTATAACCAAAACTATAAATTATTTTAGAAAGAACATAATCATAAAGCCTCGCCATGCTAAAGAAATTATATAGTTAATTATTTTTAACATAAAGTACGCTCAGAGCTTCTGAAGTATCAATTTTGTCTTTATAACAATATAATCTAAATTTGCTTCAACATTCGTTGGTCTATGGTGATTGAAGCGTTATTTCTATCAATTTTTCTACTTTTTATCTTTATTTGTACTTTATATTACGCATAAAATTTGCCATATAACAGAAATTTGTGCTTACATCATTGGTGAACCCTTGACCTACATCACTATTACTTTAATTCTAAAATGTTGCTAATTTTACATGGAGATACGTAAAATAATTAGCTAGTTATCTTTTATATATGTATAACTCTACAGTCTACTCTCTAATATTCATAATATTAGAAGGTTTCTGTAACTTTAGCAAACCAGATTATGTAAAAGTTTTGAAATACCGTCACGTATTATCCGCATCCACAGTTATGTGAATCGAAAAAAAACTATCGCTTAAATTTCTTTTAACGTCTTAAGTTACTCCTAACTATATTACGTTTATTGAGGACGATAACCATAATTGTTACGGAAACGTATGAATTTATGTAAAGATAAATAAAGAAAATACACGATTTAATTACCCAAAATTATGTGCTAATCGTGAAAGTTTACATTTTAGTATAACGCTTTTCTAGTTTTGCATTTTAATTTAATGTTTTAGTGAATTAAAAACGTATATTCGGTACTCGCTAGAAATAAAGACAATTTTAACGTTGTGCATACCATTTGTTAACGTTGCTTTGAGTAATTTTAGTTTCTATTGAAAAAGTGTCGTCTTGTACTGTTGGTTTTTGGAATTATTCTGACGCGAGACACGTTTTTCCTTGCAGCCTTCAACCTCAGTTTTCATCATTGTTACAGATGTGGATAACTTAGAGTTATAAAACTTCCTTAACCAGTTTATTCTAGTGGAGAGGAGAATTTGCGCTGTAATTTTTTGATTGAAAGGAGGTTACTGAAACCTATTCAACCATGGATACGTTTTTCTCGTGTACTTTGTGACTTGGGGTTGGCAACCTGAGTTTTGACACCTCACACTTTTGGATTCCGGTGCATCTTTCACAACTAGTAATCGATTTTGTTGTAGTTAATTAACTTCGTTTCTCCTTTAGGATATTCAGCAGTGACAAATTTCTGGATACTAATCCGTTTGAGTATATAACTTCTTGCTGCGATGCTTTATAACGGTTTTGTAACAAGATTTCCCAAGTTTGAATTATTTATTTGATTTGGATTAAATTTTACATTTATGACCTTACTGTTATACAACTTAGTATGTACTCAAGTATTTTTAGTTGCCAATACCCTTATACATAATAAATTCTTTTACATACTTTCATAAAAGTTTTGCATTTGTTAAGACTGCATGTTTGGTTGCTGAAGCATTCCTTTAAATAATCTCACTCTTCGCAAGAAGGATATATAAAAGGGAATTATTTAGTTAAGAGAACAAGATTGCTAAGTACACATTGTTTTCTTCGCCTAGTGCGAATTTGAAGTTTTTCCATCCATACAGTTATCACTAAAAGCTCGCCTTCCATCTCTAGAGATAACTTCTGGTTGTTTTTGTTCTGCTTGTTGTTATTAATGTTCCGCATTTTACATCTAAAAAGTTTAAGATTAGACCATCTGTACCTGTGTAACTTACATAGAAATTCCATTTTGGTTCATTTCGTAGAAGAATAACTTAAGTAGAATATCAACCATCATCTAAGAAATCGAAAAAACGTCGGACGATTTTAATCTTCACACCCATGTTATATGTATGTAAGCTATAACCCCGCTTCCTTTCTGCTCTATGCCGTAGTACTAAAATAACGAAAGCTATTGGAATACCACTATGATCTCTGTATAATATTATTTATCTGATACATCTGTAATCCGTTTCTCCTCTTCCTTTTCCTTTGGTTATTTTTTGGTTGAATTTATAATTAAAGCTGTTAAAACAGTGCATTACGTTATTACTTACTTTTTTTAGATCTTCAATTTTTGTGTAAATTGTTCTTTTAACAACTACCGCTGTGTAATCAGCTGTCGGGCATTTTTATCTTTTAATGTTTATGAGGTGTTAATTATCAAGAGTAGTAGTGAGGCACCTCGCCTTTCACTTTTGTGTAGTCATTTGACCTTGGAAATTTAGGATGACGTAATTAGGCCTGGGGATTTCCGACGACGTAATTCAGCTTAGGAATTTACGATGACGTAATTAGGCCTGGGGATTTCCGATCACGTAATTCAGCTTGGGGATTTCCGATGACGTAATTAGGTTTGGGGATTTCCGATGACTACGCCTTTCACTTTTGACTTTGAGAAAGTTGTTTACCCTAAGAAACAGGTTTTTTCCTTGAGAAAGTGGCCTAGGGTTTAGACTTGCGCAGGGGTTTAAAAATGTTTTAATGGAAATTCTTGTAAGACAGGTGAGTGGACCAGCTCTAGGACCTGGTGGCACACTGAGAAATTGTTTTAATGGAGGTTCTTGTAAGACAAGTGTAGAAAATAGCTCTTAGGGGTTAGCTGCTTTGTGCTTTGCGCTATCTTGTAAGAAAGGTGTAGGAACTAGCTCTTGGCCTGGACCTGCGCGGGAAATTTGAAATTTGAAGAAGGACCCTAATGCTACCTCATAGGACAGCGTCTCGTATTAGTCCTGCGTCCCTCGATGGGGAAATAGTCCCGGGACTATAATGCTTGTAAGACAGAGCTTGTTTGTGGAGTCATCTAACCGGGCATGGACTAATGAGTATTTTCTGTAATAAAGGTGACGCTACCTAGTTGTATATTTCCGGGATTAATTAGGGTTTGTTTGTGGCGCCATCTATCGTGGTATGGCCCCAATGAGTATTTTTCATGTAATAAAGGTGGTGCTACCTAGCAGAATATTTCAGGGAGTAACTAGAGCTTGTTTCTGAGGCATCATCTAAAGGTGTAAGGCACAGCGAGTGTTTCCTATAATAGGGGTGGAGTCACCTAGCAGTATATTTCTTAGCTAATGAGGATTTGTTTACGATGTATAGGTATTAAAATGTTTTCTGTAAACTTTACTAATTAACTGATTGTAAGACCTGTAGGGTATTCATATAGGTGCTTTTTTAGTACGGGACTTAGAATTTTTTTTTGGTTGTGACCTCAGTGTACGCAGTACAACACTACCTTAGCTTGTAACACACACGCGCAGAGCACGCACGCACGCACGCACACACACACAACACCACATCCACACACACACACCTACAACTATCACACACACCACACTCACTTTACATCACCACACACACCACATCACACACACACTACACCACACTCACACACTCACACACACACTACATCACCCACACTACACTACACACTACACACACACCTCACACTCACACACTCACACACACACACACACACTACACACACCACACACCACACACTCACACACCACACACTCACACACTCACACACCACCACACTCACACACTCACACATCACACACTCCACACTCACACACTCACACACTCACACACTCACACACTCACACACTCACACACCACACATCACACACTCACACACTCACACACTCACACACTCACACACTCACACACTCACACTCACACTCACACCTCACACACTCACACCTCACACCTCACACCTCACACACCTCACACACTCACACACCTCACACACTCACACACTCACACACTCACACACTCACACTCACACTCACACCTCACACCTCACACACTCACACACACTCACACACTCACACCACACTCACACACACTCACACACTCCACCACACTCACACACATCCACACTCACACACTCACACACTCACACACACTCACACACTCACACACTCACACACTCACACTCACACTCACACACTCACACCTCACACACCCACACTCACACCTCACACCACACTCACACACTCACACTCACCACTCACACCTCCACTCACACACTCACACACTCCACACTCACCACACTCACACACCACACTCACACACCCACACTCACACACTCACACACTCACACACTCACACACTCACACACTCACACACTCACACCTCCACACCTCACACACTCACACACTCACACACTCACACACCCCACACTCACACACACACACACACACACCACACTCACACACTCAGACACTCACACACTCACACACTCACACACTCACACACTCACACACGCACGTACCACACACACACACACACACACACAACACACTCACACTCACACTCACACACACACACACCGCGCACACGCACACACACACACACCGTCAGAATTAAGTTAATTGGTCAATAGAACCTACATTAAAAATAACACATATCCTAATCTATAATAATACTATAAGACCTTAAACATACATACACACGTAAAATGTTAGGGAATTACCCCGGGCTCGTAACTTGCATTAATAAATACAGAGATTGCGTCTGGTCCTCTCTGAGAAGATGATGTCACTTGAGGCAAACTGTCAGTGTCAACAGCTTGCGAGGTATAAAAAAAGACTTGTACACGCCAAGGAAATGGTGGAACCCAAACCAAGCTATCAGTGTCAATAACCTGCATGGTAGTAAGGAAGGCTTCTACAGTTCAAGAGCATCTGAATTTTACCGTGCCTGAACCCACTATTTAAATCAATGAAACTCTGACGTCAGTCATCCCTACCAAGTTATAGTCGATAGGGGTTTTCCATTATTAACCATTTTTAGAATGTAAAAGCTCGCATTCACCTTTCACTGTCTCCTTTAATATTTATATAATAAGGCCAATTTTTTTTATTTTAAAAGACATCTAGAATGTACTATTATATGTTTTAATTTAAAGTTAATTACGATCATGTAAGGGTATTTTAAAGAAGGCTGATTTGTGCTTTGTAGTAAATAATTTTTGAACCGAGCTTGTATTTTATGATTTGTGGTCAACCCCGGTATTTTTTCCAGTGAAGAGAAACGCATGCGACGGTGTGTGGCCATTTTAAAAATACGTGCTGGGTTTTTAGAAAATATTTAAAAAGACTGTTAGAATGTACTACTGTATATTTTAATTTAAAAGTTAATTACAGTATTATAACGTACGTTCAATTAGTGGGATAATGTCATTATGTACAACATGCATTTAAAAATGAGTTTCGCCGTATGATAAATTGTTTGTAGAATACAATATATCCAATATATATATATATATATATATATATATATATATATATATATATATATATATATATATATATATATAAAGTCACGGCAAAATCTTCTCCGTTGTGGGGGTGAAATTGTCAGAGAGAGACAAACTTAACATACCAACTTCCATAATAACCCTGATAATTACAAATGATATATCTTTGTTAGTGAAATACACGTTGTTGGGTTGTTAGAACTGCCGAATAAATTACAATGTTGAGAACGAGTATTTCCATCAAAAACTAATTTTCAAAATAAATGTAAACAACATAGCCTAAGTATTATGTTGACATCGAATTTCATACGTTTGGCAACAATGTCAAGCGCTGACGTTTATCCCCACATTGGAAAAGAGTTTTATATATATATATATATATATATATATATATATATATATATATATATATATATATATATATATATATATTATATAATATTTAATTACATATCGATAAACTATTTGTACGGAATGCAATTATTAGATCTGTTATACAACACTTTTTAAAATAGCATAATTTGGAAACTGACAAGTACACGCTCACTACCGAAACTTAAAATATTTTTTAAAAATTTTATTTTCTTTCTAAGCAACCATCATCTATACAATCGAAAAATTATGGGTAATTTATCTGTATGTTTAATTACGCGCACATACACGCACGCACGCACGCACGCGCGCACGCGCGAACGCACCCACACACACACTCACACACGCACGCACGCACGCACGCACGCACGCGCGCGCACACACACACACACACACAAATTGCTTTTAAATAAAGAAATGAGTTGTGGTTAAGTAAGCAGGTAGTTAGACATTATAAATGAACACAATATTGCAGATTTTTTTTCAGCTAGCATTTAAACCGTGATGATAACAGAATACTCTTTAGTATCGATTAGCGTTTCGAGATGGAGGGTCAGTTTAAGCATCTGTTTTCTGCAATAGTAGCAGTACCATCTGGGTGTGGGAAATCATATTTTATCGTGGATTTTCTAAAAAATACCGACACTGCCTGCGATACAGCTTTTGAAAAAATTATCTGGTTCTACAAAGAGTGCCAGCCGTTTTTCAAAGATCTCTCTGTGGAATTTCAAAAGGGTTTACCTGATATGGAGCAGTTTGACGGCATAAAACCAGTCTTAATAATAATTGATAATCTAATGTGCGAAACTAAGGGCTCAGTGGTTGATATTTTTACAAAGGGCTGTCATTGAAACCTAAGTGTGTTTTTCTTAACGCAAAACATATTTCATCAAGGACATCGACAGCGGGATATCCCTCTCAACGCACGTTACATAATCCTGTTTAAGAATCCACGTGACAGGGCACAGATACAGTATTTAGCAAGACAGATTTCACCTGACAACCAGAAATTCTTAGAGGCAGCGTACCAAGATGCTACTTCTAATGCGCATGGACATTTATTGTTAGATTTAAAACAGAATAGACCGGATGTGCTACGCTATAGATCGAACATATTTGGGCATCAAGGTATTTTCCAAGTATATATATCGAAAAGAGGGTTTAAGCCTCACAGTCATAAATATTACATCATATATGATGGTTGACGCTTTAATCGAAAACACCGATATCCTGCGCGCATTAACCAGATTAAGCAAAAGTCAACGTGACGCTTTATTGCAATATCTGAATAGTAAGCAGGTGGAATGCATTTTCGAGTGTGCGCATAACATTTTAAAAGGTCGCGTACCTCAGTCAGCGACTCTCTCAACATAAACACGCTTTAATTGAGCTGGCAAGGAGAGGTGAATCTATAAAAAAGAAGAAACATTTTCTCGTACAGACGGTCGAAGCATTTTTACCGCTCCTGTTAGGACCATTACTTGGCGGAATTCTAGGTAATTTGTTTCAATAACCATGGACCACAATCTGAAGAAGATGATTATTTTACCTGTGGATTTTATAGAACGCCTGAAAGCGACAGATGTCACGCAAAACAACATATCAACACAGTTGGGTAACGACATGGATAAAGTATTAAAAACCAAAATGACCGACCATGACAAATGGTAACAGTACAATCAGGTCCTTCAAAGATATCTACACTTTTCCAATCAGTTACGTCAGCCCGCTAGTATAACAATCAGCGGTGCTGAAGATGATATTAGGGATGCGGCGAAACGCAAAGGCCTGGCAGACGACGAGATAGTATCAACACTGCCTGTTTCATACAGGAAGAAAGGTGAGGCTTTCTAGCGTATACTGAATGCAGGCGGTGATGTATTTTGGGATAAAAGGGTACTATCACAATAAAAGGTGAGATCGTCCCTCATTCTAACATTAGAGATCAGATTCACGAAACGTTAAGACAACGAAGAACTACAAACCCACACGGCTGGCGAAAGTTTGGGACGTACATTAAATAAATAAGTAGAGAGTTTATCGGAAATACTCGAAGACGTGATGTAACTGTATCACCTAACATTGAACCGAGCCTCATAACTATAGGTGAGAATTAAAATGCCGATAGTGAATCGAGAGAAACTCCGCGAAGATCCTTTCGAAGAAGACTTTCACTAGATTTGGATACGTGGTGAACGTAACATGGATGCTGTTTACTATGATCCAGAACATCCTGCCGGGTTTGTGGGTACAACACCTTTAATTAATTCTGTAAAGGGTAGATATGATGAAGTAAAAAAATGGCTGCAGGCTCAAGAGACTTATACGGTACATAAACCTGTTAGAAAAAAATTTCCGCGAAATAAATGTATTGTGAGCAACATTTACGAGCTGTGGTAAGCGGATCTTTGCGATATGCGAACTTTAAGTAAACACAGTAGTGGATACAACTACATACTAACGGTTATTGATGTGTTTAGCAAGAGAGCCTGTATGAGAGTTCTTAAAACGAAGACAGGAGCATCTGTAATTGAAGCATTCACCGATATTTTTAAGGAAAGTGGTAATACACCGGAAAACCTTTTCAAGAAACGAAATATCAATTTCTATGTAACAAATAACCCTGATGTAAAAGCATCTGTAGTTTAAAGATTTAATAAAACGCTGAAGACAAAGATGTGGCGTTATTTCACCTACAAAAATTCCTACAGGTATATTGATGTGCTCCAAAAACTTGTGACTGCTCACAACAATAACCCTCATTCAAGTATAAAGATGGCCCCTGCGGTTGTAAACAATAAAAATATTTTGGAAGTGTGGAATAACCTGTACGCAAAAGGCTTAGACACATCACGTCATCCTAAATATAACGTCGGTGAACATGTTAGAATCGCCAGAACTAAGTACACCTTTGAGAAGGGATATGATGCGAACTGCAGTGAGGAAGTTTTTACAATTAATGCAGCGATAAAAAGAAGACCTCCAGTTTATCGTAAAAGCGATGTTAATAATGATCCTGTTGAGGAGGAGTTGTAGCGAATCTTTTACGTTCTTCGTTCATTTAGTTGTAAGTAAGTTTTGATTATTAATGATTTATAAGTTTGTGGTAGGCTACTTAATTTGCATTGGTGTATCGTGGAATTATTTTCTGCACATATTTCGCGCGCATCGCTACATCACCTGATACCGTGAACGTCCTTTTTAGTATTCCTTGATGTACTTTGTTTTAAGTAAGGAGCCATTTTTGGTTTCCACCTAAATTTTGTATACAGTGCCATTGATTTAATGGTAAGACACCTTTAACTCGTATTATATTAAAATCTGAAACATTTGCTTTTTGCAGGCACTTCTAATTACACTTCTACTTAACCTTTTACTTACATTTATACTTATACTTTTACCATTTTTGGGTACCTTTATTTTACGATTACATTTTGCACTTAATTCAGATCTAAATTTAGACAACACCTTTTTATTTGAAACTTCAAGGGAATGCAATAATTTCTGGATTATTCAAATTTCAATGAATATAAATTTGTAAGAAGTAAATTCAACTTTGGTATGGTTTACAACGTAAAACATTGAAAACACGACGTATTGCGCAACATTGGAACGAAGATTACATCATCTATGGTTTACATTTCCGCATTCCTTATGATAACAGAGGTTCTCAAGAAGTTGTACAAAAATTTTATAACAGGTATTTATACCCCAATGACTTATTAGGATAAGGCTATTAACACTAGTTTTAAGATTTATTTTATATAATCCCAAATTTAAGTGCTTAATAAACATAGTTTGTATATCTTTTATTTTTACATTTTGGTGAATGCTTTATTGTTGCCTCGGTTTAGTTATTCCGAGTGTAAGAAAAAAAAATAACTTGGCGTCCGAGATAAATTTTATTATTGTTACCTTGAAGTTACTATATTGATGTTAGGTGGAAATAGCTATGCAGAAATTTGTTGGTAATTAAGCAAATCAAAAATCATGAACCTGATCCGATTTAATCTACCTACTGAGTCAACGGCATTATCTTTTATGGAGTGGTTGATGTCTCTAGTTATTTTAATGATTTGTATTGATAACGCTTTAAAACATTGATTTACACCATTATTATATATTATAGAGTTGCAAGTTGTTACGGTTGATGAAGACGTTTTATTCAAAGTCGATAAGATTTTAGCTGGAAAGGCCGCGGGCGATAAAAACAATATCTGGTCAAGTGGCGTGGATACAGCTGTAATAGCTGGGCATTAGCTTCGCACCTGAGAGATATATAAAATGGAGTATTATCTTACCTTATTAAGTAATAGTTCCATGACGTATTTTCGCGAAAATATGACGTCAAATTTTATTACACAACTGACAAAGCGAATAAGATTAACAGGTTCACGGGTTGTAGGCATTTCGGAGATTCAGTACCCTTGTTCTATTGCCGCTGTAATTGCGACAGACAATTTAATTTATTATAGAACTGATCCACCCCCACTAGAAGAGGATGTGTTAGAGACGATATTAAAAAAGGCTGCATCACATTTCCAACACGTCAACGAGAAAGCCATTTATACCGACGACGGACGGTATGTGTTACGTTTTGCCTCGGAGAATTATGCCAGCATAGAAGAAATTTCCAGTGAGCTAAATAATCACGAGCTAATAAGTAAATTGCTAACAATCGAATACCATAATCATTAAAAACCCCCCTCTCACTATTCGGCTTCTCACAGCGTTTAGCTTTACAGCTGGGTTATCGGCCGTACCAAAACATAGCTATGGAACCAATAACCCCGCACCCCGCTAGTATATGGACAGGATTACCAACAAAATGTTATAAATGTTTGTTTATTGCGATATCGTTGAACCGCAAATTGTGGGCGATGTTTTATCTCCGCTTATGCGTATGATAAATATTACTTCTGAAAACTGCGCTTACGGAGGTCTTAAAGATGTGTTTTTTTCGCCTGCACACTACATGGCCGTGATGACACGGGAAATTGAAAACATCGAGGTGAATATAAAAACAGATACGGGTGCAGCAATGTCATTCGAGTTTGGGACGTCGTGCCTGAAGCTACACTTTAAGAAAGTGCAATAATGGTTTGTCCTTATCAACAATATTATATGAATCTGGCCGGTAACGGCATTAAATCCATCTATAGAGGCGCACCATATCAACGTGGTCACGGAATAAGAAGCTGGGTAGGTGGTATATTTAGAAGTATAATACCGTTATTTAAGTCTGGTGCAAAGGCCGTTGGCAAAGAATCTCTCAGAACTGGTGCTAATATTCTTGGTGACGTCATAGAGGATCGACCTGTTAAGGAATCGTTTCATGAAAGATTCCAAGAGGCAGGTAGAAATCTTAAACGTAAAGCCGATGAGAAAATCGATAAAATGATGGAGGGTTCGGGCTATAAAAGAGTACATCTGGCCGATAATAACCAGTCTCTACCGAGAACTGTTGCCGCTAAGAAGAAGAAACCTACTTACGACGATATATTTTCAAGATAATGGCTTTTCCACATGCTCAATCATGTGAATGCGTCAAGTGCGAATTGGATCCGTTAGCTTTACCGTCGACGGATATTTTACAAACCCTTATCAGTTCCTAGTGATAACCCTCCAATAGAATTTGTAGTGCCCGGAAATGGAGATGATGTATGCATAGATTTAAGTCAGACTATGTTGTACATTACAGATGAAGTTCTGAAGCAAGATGACACAGCATTTACTAATGCGGATGTTGTAGCACCAGTAAACAATTGGATGCATTCACTTTTCTCACAGGTGGAGGTTTGCTTAAATCAGAAGATGGTGTCACAACAAAACAACACCTACGCCTACCGTTCATATATCGAAACGTTGCTAAATTTTGGAAAGGAGGCCAAGAGTTCACATCTAGGTTGTACCTTACGGCACAACGATACAGCTTGGCAGATTAATACACTGGGAAACGCAAATAACGGTTTCTCGGAACGTCAAGTACTTGCAGCGACCAGCAAACAAATCGAGATGATTGGTCACGTGCACTCGGAGATACTTTTAGCCTACTGGCGGCTTACGCTTCAACTTACAAGACGCGAATTATAGACTCTAGTTTACTGGTGAGACGTATGCGAATCAACCTCACCATTTTAATTGCACACGCTAAAGCTTTAGAAACAGCTGCGCCAAAATATCTTGTTACAAGGACCGACGTAAAAGTGTTAACTATACCAGCGGGCATACAGCGAAAATCAATGGATAGTATCTTCTTTGGTCAGTTACCTAAACCATATATCGTAGGTTTTGTCGCAAATAAAGCCTTTAACGGTGATTACCCCTCAAATCCATTCAATTTTCATCACAGCAACATTAATTACATGTAGTTATATATTGACGGCCGACAAATTCCTCCCAAAGCCTTACAACCAGGCTTTACAGCTAATGGCTTATAAGTAAGGGCATATCACAACTTATTCTCCGGTACGGGTATTCATTTTTGGAATGATGGCAACGATATATCGTGAAGCGATTATCCCAAAGTATACTGTTTAATGGCCTTCGGCCTAACCCCTGACTTATCTGCAAACGCTAACACACACTGGAATTTAGTTAGAAACGGTTCCCTTCTCCTAGAGGTCGGATTTGAAGAAGCTCTCGTAGAAACCGTTAATTGTTTGGTGCACGCCGAATTCGATAACGTGATTGAGATCGATAAACATCGGAATGTGGTAGTTGATTTCCCCTGTTAAAAGGGAAAACTCTAGATTACAAATTACAGTATCCAGAAGCAAGTGAAAGAAGATGGACGCATACTTGGACGTACAAGGGTTTAGTAGAGTTAACAACGAATTCATACCGAAAGAAATTGGCGTGATTAAAGATCATGGTCGTTTATAGTTGATGCTAATAAAACCACCTCGAGGTTACTTTATATCAGGATCCATGTCACAACAGATAAAGTTCTTGGAGGATAATTATCACGGACTGAAGTGGTGGTCAGGTCATGTACACTACAACAATTTCCGTGACGAGTTGATGAAAGTGTTGCGCCCGCTTAACAAAATTCACGTTAAGGGTAGCGAAAAACTGCAGTTTTTAAGGTTTCTTAACAAACCGATAGTAAACCTGGACGAGATTGGTTGTCCATCGATTAAATAATTGAAAAAGGAAGAAAAAGCATATAGTTGTTTAAACCATAATATCCTTCTGCGTATGTGTGCACTGAAAAACGCCTTACTATTGCAAGACTGGACGTATACCAATTCCAAAGATGTATGCAGTACAAGTGTTGAGATGCTTGAAATCGATCCCCAGCCACAAGAAGAATGAATTTCGGCTGGTGTGCTTCTAATCATCTCTCGAGGCACGTACCTAGACCGTGTGCAATTATTGTAAACATGGATCCTGCAAACAAACCGGGTCAGCATTGGGCCGCTATCTACATTGACGAGAATGGTAACGCGGAATATTTATGTTTTAGATTAAATAATTTGTCAATGTTTGATTTTGTAAATAAGTTTTTCGCTACATCTTTAATTATAAATGACGAGATAATCAAATTGCTGTATAATACTTGTTTTTCTAATACTATTCTGGTCTGATAAATAAAAGAGATTTTAATAGTTTTAGTTGTTTTTAATTAAGAGTTCTGTAATACCAAAATAATCCTACTGTTCTTTAAAAAAAATCGTAAATATATTTCGGTTCAGTTCAGTTCAAGCTTTGTCTTACAAGTTAGCATTAGAGTCCCCATACTATCTCCACATCAAGGGACGTTGGCCTAACACAGGATCCTGCCTTATGGGTCCACACTATTTCCAATCAGGGGGCGCAGGCCTACACTAGTCTTATGGGATAGCATTAGGGTTCTTATTCAAATTTCAAATTTCCCGAGCAGGTCCAGGCCAAGGGCTAGTTCCTACACCTGTCTTATAAAACAGCGCGAAGCACGGAGCAGATAACCCCTAAGAGCTATTACCTACGCTTGTCTTACATGAACCTCCATTACAACAATATCCCAGTGTGCAACAGATCCAAGAGCTAGTCCCCACACATCCATTAAAACATTTTCAAACCCCTGCGCAAGTCCAAGCCCTAGGCCCCTTTTTCAAGGTAAAAACCTGTTTCTCAAGGTAAACAACGTTCTCAAAGTCAAAAGTGAAAGGCGTAGACATCGAAAATCCCCAAACCTACTTACGTCATCGGAAATCCCCAAGCTGAATTACGTCAGCGAAAATCCCCGGGCCTAATTACGTGATCGGAAATTCCCGAGGTCAAATTGCGTCACAAAAGTGAAAGGCGCACGGTAGTTTAGTTATAGATACAACATGCGGTGACTAAGAAGACGAGGAGCCGGCACGTGGCGGGTACCGATTATAATAAAAATACGAGGCAATGGCGTATTATCGTTAACACTAGAAGCACCACAAAAGTTATCTACCTAAAAGCTCCATCGCAGTCAAAATGACCGCTTGTACTTTATTTAGTAAATCATTGTGCAAATCACTGTTTATTATAAAGAAAAAGTAAGACAATACTTACAAAAAATTATAAAGAATTGTATTTGATTAATTAACTCATGTACTACATATATTACACAGTTCTTTCTAAACAAACTATACAATAACGTTTTGTTTCAATTTTTCCTGTGCAAGTCGCAAACTGCTTTCTTGCATAGTACACATATTTCCTTGGTTTTATTTTTCTTGCATCTAGCAACTTGGCGACGTTTATTTTGTGTTGGATTCTGTGTGATAGGGCAAGCTGGCCCTGCGGGTGATTTTTATATGTGATGTAGCTTTCCCTCAGTTCTTCTGCTAGTTTGAATATGAAATCCTGTCGACTGATTTTTTTACCTGCAACTTCTTTGTATAGTATCCACGCGTTTATGGCTGCTATGTCGAGGATATTGAAAAAACTTGAAGTGGCCATCTTTGTGATTCTGATTTTGTTGAATATTGACGAGCCCTTTGGTCCAAAACATCCACTTCAAATTTTGTTTCATTGTAGAATTTTACCGTCTCAGGCAGCTTTTTTTCTCCATTCCCTACTTCAACATATGGATGCATGGAACTGAACAGGAATAGATTTTTGTTTCTTTTGCCTTGATAAACAGTGAGTGTCATTCTTTCGTGTTTATATATTTTGGAGCTATATAAATCCTGTCGTGAATGTTTTAGCGAAAGCGAAATTTATTTCTCCACGACTATATAATAATGCACAAATTCTTTTTAGATATTTAGCTGAATAATGATATAAATTCTTCACACCAGTGAAGAATGAAAAAGAATTCACTCTCGTTAGCCAATCACATTCTATGATTATCAGAAATCACGCTAAAATGAATAAATAAACAGTAGCGATAGTGAAGATTTAATATATACGCCTCCCGAAATTAAACAAATTGCTCAATCATCCACAATGAATTTGCTACCGGAGAGATCAAAGCAAGACTATAATAAGATTTATGAAACATTTATGGCATGGAGACATTCCAATAAAGTAAAAATATAAATCTTCAACTTTATGGAAAATATGCTCTATACTAAGAAGTACATTAAATGTTAATAATGAAATACACATTGAAAATTATTCAAAATTGCCGACGTTCCTTAAACGAAAAGGAGAAGGATTTCAAGCAAAGAAATCGAAAACGTTTACCTCTGAAGATATAAACAAATTTATCACAGAATCTCCAGACAATTTATATATCGGAACTAAGATAAATTTAATTGTTTCACTTAACGTAAAAGTTTGAAAGCAGTATTTTTTTAGGTTGCATTAATCATAGGGGTTATGGGTCCTTGCCGTAATAACAAAGTGTATTTAATGAAAATGGAAGACATTCAAGACCTTAATTCAGCTCTTTTAATAACCATACCTAATACTACAACAAAGATTGTTAGAAAATTTACAGTGACAGGTGTATTTTATGAAATATGCAAAAAGTATATAGCACTACGCCCAACTAATGTAACACATACTTCTTTTTTCTTGAACTACCAACGCGGCAAATGTACTGTTCAGAGAATTGGGATCAACAAATTTGCATCAATGGGCCAACAAATAGCAACCTACTTAAACTTATCAAATGTAAATGTATACACCGGACATAGTTTTCGTAGATCTTCTGCCACACTATTAATTGATGAGGGGGGAGTTATTTAGGCTCTCAAACGACACGGTGGCTGGAAAAGTACATCCGTAGCTGAGGGCTAGGTGGATGATTCATGACTAACAAATAAAATGAACACTGCGAACAAAATACTGCAGTCGATAAATCAAACCGGAATCACCCAACTACATACAGCACAGACTAGCAGTACTAGCACTGCTAGTTTTAATCATAATTCAATACCAACCACATTAAATATAAGCAATTCTAATAACTTTACCATAAATTTTGCAAAAGAATGAATCTAAATTAATTACCTATATTTATGTTATCTCTATTGTTATTCCTAATAATGTTATAATTTCATTTAAAAATGTAAAGGTTTCTATTAAAAATATGAGTTACCCATATCTATGTTCTTTACATTTTCATAAATAAATGTGATCGATAGCTCAGTCGTAGAGATACTAGACTCTTACGCGGGCGATCGAGGTTCGATCCCCAATGGAAGAATTTTTTTTTATGCATAGTCATGGAGAAAGTATAGTCTTTTACTTCTTGTGTAGAATGGCTGTTATTCACTTGGAGACTTCATCCGCGTGAATAATAGCCATCATTCTACACTCGTTGAAGAATATACTATTCTTGAACGTTTCAGAGTTCGTACTAAACTGGTCCTGTTTTTCTCTAATTTTTTGGCTAATTTTACGGAAGTAAAAATTTATCGGTGGTCACGTTCCTACCTTTATTCAAAAACGGATCCATTAGCTTCAACACTACATGTTCACCAAGTAAAAGATTCTGCGGCCGTTGATCATCTTTGCCAAGGTAAGGAAAACCGTTTATCAAATATTTAGACTTTACATCCGCTGCCAGCCAAAATTTGATGCCAAATTTATCAGGCTTGTTGGCCATATATTGTGTAAAGCGGCATCTTGCTCTAGTGGGAAATAATTGCTCATCGATTGCTATATTTTCCCCTGGCTTGTAACATAAAATACAATTTTTAATAAACGGATTCCAAATTTCGGACGCAAGAGCAAATTTATCTGTCGCTAATCGTTGAGATCTATTGTTTCGTATATCAAAGCGAATAAGTCTCATAATCTCTAAAAATTCATTTCGTGACATTGTATCTTGAAAAAAATGAAGTCCCTATTCACGTGACCAAAGTGTGTTTACCGAAATTCTTCTAGCTCCGTAAGCTCCTCTAGCATATAACAAAGCAATAAAAGCTTCAATTTCATGGAGAGTAATAGACCATAGGTCATTTTGCTGTTGTCTCCTTCCTTCGGCATCAGCGCACTTTTTTATGTGCCGAAGCATATTTTCAGTGATAATTAGACACCATGCACTAGAAACTTTATCTACAGATATGTGTCGCTTGGCATAAGCAGTAGGGCCAGGTGCCTCTCTTAGAATATTTTGATTACCGAATCTTCCTAAAAACAATGTTATTTCTTATACAAAATTGCAATAAAATGATATAGATTTTACCTGCAAATGTTTGGTTGGGATCCAGTAGCTTCCAAACAGTACCATCGGAGCCAATTTCCTCGACACGTTCTGATTCCGCACCTTGTGTATCCTTATCACGCTCAAGCCTTCCACCACGATTTCCACGACTCCTACCATGTCTTTTACTCGTACCACGGCTAATACCACGAGAAGAACGTATTAGTTGGGCACATGATGACGTACTTGCAATA
Source organism: Vesta saturnalis (assembly GCA_036346205.1). NCBI lineage: Eukaryota > Metazoa > Arthropoda > Insecta > Coleoptera > Lampyridae > Vesta > Vesta saturnalis. The sequence continues at coordinate 5,742,908 of JARFJB010000966.1, read as the reverse complement.
TCAGTGATTGAATTTCTTCTGGTCAGCGTAGACAAAGGTGATGTAGTTTCATCCGAATCGCTGCTCGAATTTTGAGATTCTGGCACATCTATCACAAAATCCGAGTCTTCATCGGTGCTATTATTATTGGATGGTAATTCACAATCCGACTCATGCTGTGGTAAATCCTCCAATTCCTTCAATAATTCCTCGTATGACAGACCACGACGAGACATTGTTCTTACGACAAACATGCAGTAACTGAAAGGCAAAGTAATCACAACGTCAATTCCCCGAACTATAAAACCCCCCACCATTCGCGGAAAAGGTAAACGTACACTGCGGTCAAATTGACGGCATTGGTGCTTCGAGGAGGTAGACGTCCTAATTCATTTATTTTTGTTTTTTCATGTTTCAACGTTTTAGAGAATAATCATGATAAATATTTAGAAAAAGTCCTAAAAGCACATTTTTCTAGTAAAATTTTTCTCGGAGATATCACTATTTAAATTTGAAAAACCGTCAAATTGACCCCTCCGGTGCTTCTAGTGTTAAGATGACTAACTCCTGTATTTCAGTTGGTGACGCGTAACTTTTTTTTTAACAATTGGTTTTGTTATGTTGGAATAAGAGGCATTTTTCCCATTTGTCCAATAAGTGATTTTAATGTATTTTTAATACGAACTCATAAAAATGAAATGAAATCATTAGGTACCCTTTAGAAAATTGTCTTAAGGTAATATTACGTCAATATAAGCAGTGTATCTTATTTTTATATGTGTAATAACATATTTATTTTACTAATTTAATTAATGTATTACTTCTAGTATAGTTTTCAATTATAGTGAATTGTGTATTTAAATAAAATATCGTTCTGTGAATTGCTTTGAATATACCATTAAAGTATACACTATACACAATCATAAACTCGTAGTTTACGCATCGGCGGGCTCGTTTTCTTACACGCCGCGTGCTGTACATTCCATATGTTTAAACTTTGAATTTGATATTCCTGTAATTGATTAAACTTTTTTTTTAATTTCCTCTTTTAAATTTTGTTAAGATATAGCAAATATTCCGAACGTAATAATTGTTTGGAATCTTAACTTTTACTTATATAAAACCTGCGTTACTTCAGGAAGGCGTTTCACAAATAATCAGGTTCGTACTTACCTATATTCTAAATTAATTTTTTTTTCTCTCGCTACGAGTGAATTACTATAAATATTTCTTCATTACTTTCAACGTTAAGCGAAACAACGTATTAAGCTTGCATTGTCATTTTTTTTACATTTTGTTTTCTTTAAATTTTAAATTAACGCGTTGGTACTTATCAATTTAACAGTTTATTTGATTGTGTATTTACCTCGTTTTGGACACTAAGTCCAATTTATTTGTCTTTCTTTGTATAACATTGCTTTATCTTGAAACACATTTTATTTCTATATGTACTTTTATTTGATTTAGCAATTATATGTTTTGCTTTATACCACTACACATTGTTTTCCTGTTGGTTTCTCCTTTCGTTTGGTTACTTACTCACCTCTTTCAGACATTGTTATTCAGGATCTGGGAAAACAGTGATTTCTTCTTGTTGGGAAAGCGGCCCCTAGCGCCCTTATCTCTCTACCGGAGTTTCCTTGACGCCGACGAGAATCGACCTACTCTGGTGGAATTGAGGATAGTTTTGCTTTCTGCCACTGCGGCGACCAACCCTATCCCATGAAAAATAAATACGGTTTTTATAGATTCGTAGTCGGTTTGGCGTGATTTAGGTGGTTGTTTGTCCACTTTCTTATATTAGCTGAATACTCGATCACATTTGTGATGCTCGTTACTTATCCAGCGTTCTCATTAGGAAAATCCACTTTCTGCTGATTCTAAATTGTTAACTAGGTTAGAGTTGTTTTAGTTCACTCGTATGTCTTCTGGGTTATCCAATTCTTTTGCAACATTGCTGGAATCGTTACTTATTCCTTTTGAAACCTTAAACACGTTTTTCAACATTTTGCTTTCTCTAGCCTTATATGACGTTGTTTTTAATCCAAATGGATGCCTCTAATTTTCGCGTTTGTGTTGTTCCAAGCCAACGATTTAACTATGAAGAAACGTTATAAAAGGACCTGACCGTATGGTCAACCATTACAGGTTCTAATTGTACGGTCAGTGTCGATTATCACTCTCTCGTTTTGTTGAATTTACTTAAAAACCCTTTTTCTACAATATCATTTTATCACCATTCACCACAAAGGTAAAGATCATGACGTACCCGATCTCTGTACCTCCAGTGTTCAAACTACTCATATTTTTTTGGTTACTCTACAAATTAGAGATTATGGTATCTAAATCATTTTAGATGCCTTTCGTCTTCTCCTAAAATATCTTTTTTCCTCGATGGTTAGATGATTGGCACATACTCGTTTCTGAAGAACAACGGCGTGAATTTATTGAGGAACACCCGCCACCAAGATGCGACAAGAACTCTTCCGCCCGTACGATCATCGCAATGTTTGTCATTGTTCTATTTGTTCTGCACACAAGCTTGATCAATCTGCTTCTTTCGGTTTTCACTTATACTTCGTTGGTCCACTCCTTAGATTTTCTAATGGTCACTCTCCCATCACGTGTTCATTTCTCCATGCACAATCCATAGGTTGCAGGCACTTTACGTCACCTTTTGACTGTTAAAGGGTACATTTGATATAGAGTGTGGCGTCTTCCTCAACTACAAAGCAGACAAATGTGATTTTATTCAAAGTAATGAGGTTACCCAAACTATCACCGTTCAGGAGAAGGATAGAGAAAATTAACATGATCATAAAGCTAATCATGAACCCACTGTTTTTCCATCCCAATCATGTTATTCTACAAAACACACTTAACCCCAAGACCTTAGTGAATCAACCTCTTCTGATATTTGCCAACCAATCAAGGCCAAACATTCTGCATCTTTTTAAGGCATTTTAAATTACGTGCCTCCAGTTCCAACTTTTCAAAGTTTCTGCAGAAACAAGGAAAAAACATTCGCACTTTTCAGTTCTTGCATGGACTCTTATTATACCATAGCACTATAATTTAACATATATAGTTAAAATTAAAATTAAAATGGAAAGTTATATAAAACGTACTACATTGTGTTTTCATTGTAAAATAACACTTACATTTATTAAGAAACAATTTTTTTGTTAGATTTGCATGGATTATTTTAACTGATGTGAAGTTTCTGTTTTTGAATGCTCTTATCAAGTTAAAATTAAAGTTTTTCACAATTTTATACTCACATCATAATCAATTTGTTAAATTTGCTTTTTGGTTATGACATTCTTTATCGTTAGCATTCGACTGTTATTAGAGGTTATTATGATTTGTCATTTTTAAGACAGTTTAACAATATTTGATTTCTTAATAATCTAGTTATTCTTTACTGAATTTGTTTTCCATAGTTAGCTTTATGTGTTGATCAAGCTTATATATTAATAGCAGGCTTATACTCGTATTTGCGTTTTCAGTTTTTCAAGTTTCACATAATTGTTTCAACATATTAAACAATTTTGTAAGATATTTTTGCTACTGACGAAGATAACTGTAAGTGTTATCTAAATGAGTAGATTTGTATAACTTAAATGCAAAAATATAGTATAAAAAAACAAAACGGTAAGTACTTTAAATATCTTTAATAATGGTGAAAGTATACATTTTCATGGCTTATGATATCAGTTCAGTAATAAAATGAAATGAAGAGGAAGCTGAATCAACATATAAAGGTGGGGTTGAACGTACCAAACAACAGAAACAGAAATCTTCTGCTACTACAACCCAAACAACAGCAGAAGAAACTAGACCACAGGTAAAAGACCAATGCCGTAGCTAAACATAAAAGGGAAAATTAGCGGTGCAAAAGAAGAATTAAACGGTGTGCACTGATCGAATGTTATTGAATAGAACACTCCAAAATATTTCAAATTATGTTATAATCATTTTTTCACTGGTGACTTTTGCTATGGGTCCAGAAAGTCATAAAAAAATAAACGACTCGATTAATTTCTTTTATCGAATTAAACACTCACTATAATTCTGCCATTTCTACAGTTTTAATTATTTCAAGCTGAAATTTGGTACTTTGCTAAGGATAATTATGATTAATTATCCACTAAATTTCAGCTAAATGCGACTAGTATTTTGGGCTTCACAAGACATACAGTTTTTTTAAAGTTTAAAAATTTTAATTTATTTTTTTGTTTAACTGTAACTGAAACTCCATTCCCCAAAATGTCACTGAATTCAGGAAAAATAATTCCCTTTGCCATCTTGAATTCTCCACTGTGTTGAATTAGCTACCCACGATATTCGTAGTAAAAGTGTCATTAATTTCCAACTATCACGTACCGCTTCTGTAAAAACATATACAGGGTGGTCCATTTTGCTAAATATTATTTTTCTCATTTTTTTTTAAATGGTACACTGTATTTTGTTATAGATTTGAATAACATGTGGACCTTTCAATAGATACTCACTTTGTTGTTAAGGAAATGTCACAATTCACAGAAAAACAAAAATAAGACAATGCTAATTGGCATAAAACTGTGGAACTAAGATTTTGTGACGCAATACAACTGTAATAATTATTTTCTCGTAGAACACCATAATTATAAACCTTAAAATGGAAGTAAAGAATACATTGAATTACAAATTTTATATTATATGTTCAAAAATGTTCCATTTGCAGCCATGCACAGTGTTAACCCCCTAGTAAAGGTTGCTTTGACATTTTGAAGGGTACTTCTTAGAATACTTCGAAAAGCCTCACTAATTTGTTAGTTTCACTTGACCTCCTGTTTCACATATCCCTACCGAAAAAAGTGTAGGGGAGTGAGATCGGGTGATCTCGCTGGCAAGGTAATGGGACCACCGCGACCAGTGATCTTCGAGACAATTTTTAAAAAACCAGCGTGGTCGCTTATGGTCGTTTGGCGGGGCTCCATCATGTTGATAATACATAATTTCTCGAGTATGTAGATTAACATTTTCAAGCAACTGTGGCAAGTCTTCGCGAAGGAATTCCAGAAATATTTCGCCTGTGATGGAACCATAGAAAAAGAAAGGCCCTATTACATCAGTATTGATAATACCATCCCGCATATTCACAGTTCACTGATACTGGTAATTTATTTGTCGTACCCAGTGTGGATTTTCAGCGGAGTAATGATTCATATTGTGTTTATTAACGACTCTTACGCTATTAAAACTTGCTTTGTCGCTGAATAGCACAAAGCCAATAAAATTTTCTTGTTGGTTAATTTCTTCCGTAATATTGCAAAATGCGAGAGGATCTATGAGATCTTCCGGTCGTAGGCTTTGATGTAAGCACAAATGGAATAGGTGATATTTATGTTTGCTTACAGTTCTTTGTATTCAAGTTTTGCGCATACCTACTTGTGCCGCGATCTGACGAACGCTTACGTAAGGACCTTCTTCTAAACTTAATAAAACTGTTAACTTGTTTTCTTCGTTTGTAGCTGTACGTCTTTCTACATCTCTTTTTTAAAATCGTTCAGGTCTTAGATGTTTATCTAAAGGGTACTTTTGTTCATAAATCCTGGATGCCAAAAAACAGTTCCTTTCAGCTTCTCTCAAACCATAGATCATATTAATCTAATCCTCCTTTGACATATTCATTGCACACTAAGTAAACAACCAGTTTGTAACGAAGTTACTATGCAAATAAATATATGCCAATTCTTCACGAATTATTTACAATAAATGGCTTTCATTTGCTAAGTTGTTAGGGAACTGAAAAACACAAGCGAAAACTAAGCTACTATGATTCATTGTGTTCTAGAGCTCCATTTTAAAGTTTATAGTTAGGCTGTTCTACGAGTAAAAAGTTGCTCTTCTATAGTCCAAAATGTGTCAGAAAACCTCCAGCTTCATAGTTTTATTGCAATCAGTATTGTTTTATTTTTGTTTTTCTGTCAATTATGACATTGTCTTAATTTATTTTACAAGCCCTATTGTGACAAATTCAAATAAAGTAACCAAATTTTACAATTTTCAAATTTACCACTAGATAATGCAAAAACACTTAGGAATAGGTAGTACAAAGTTAGTGTCTCTTGAAAGCTCGCAAAAAATGCTATTCAAATCTATAAAATACAGGGTGCGCCGTTTAAAAAAAAATGAGAAAAATAGTATTGGGCAGAATCGACCACCCTGTATATAGAAAAGATTTTGATATCTAAATATGGAAGTTAAAACTAGACACTTTGGAAAAACAAATTCCAAAACTTCACTCCGATATCTTTCAAGATGGTGGAACAGGAGCCTATTTAGGTGACTAATTTCTTTATATGGAAATGTTAATAACTTTGGAACGGTTAGTCATAGACCAATAGTCCCTATATTATTTTGCTCAGCATTTAACAGAGAATTTAAATACATAAAAAATATATATTGTGTTCTATTGAAAAAGACACAAGTTTAAAGTAGTGCTTGAAAATGGACCATCCTGCGTACGCAGAAATGTTTTTACAAGATGTTCCTCGTTGTTGACTAGAATAATCTGTTATAAATAAAATTCTACACCTACTGTAGGTTGACTCGGTAGGTCTATGAAATAATCATTTAGTTTGGCTCTGTTACGATCCATTTCTTTCTCAATTTTTGCCACCCTTATTTGTGTTCAATTTCTGACATTCATCCTAAAATTATAATATATTCTTAATATCTGTCCTTTGTTAGTACCCTACCTTTATATCCCTTCGAATTATAAATCCTTTTCCTAAATATCCCTTTTAATCAATAAAATATCTAATGATTTTCAATCAAAATTGTAGGTTATATTTATGTCTGAATTTTGAATAGTTTAAATGCGTTCACCTTGAATTGCGATTCACGAATTATCATTGGCCAGTTTTAAATTTTGATGAAATTTCGCCATAGGCGTGCCCATTTTACTTTCCCGGTGAATAAGTAATCCCATCTAGTATTTTTGGTGTTTGTCTTTTAATTAATCTCATTTATTTTGTGGTGTTTCATGTTTACATTTTACCCTTTACCTTTTATTAATATTTATACCTATATTTTCTTGTTTTACTTAACTTAAATAAATTCACGCCACTGTTGTGTAAATTCTGTCGTTATTTCCCTATTCTCAAAATCTTGTATAATTTTCCCGCTCATCGGAACCCTTCTTCTTCTTGCTTATAATTCTATCCTTGTCGTTTGGCCAACAACCAGTCAAATTCGTTTGAAAAATCAAACATGATCAATTTTTTTATTTACGGAATTCACGTGATTTTTCTATAATTCAGTAAGATATATCGAGTCTAGTTCTAGGGGTATTAGTGGTTTATCGCACCCTTTTCGTCCAATATTTGGGATTTAACCCCACAACCCGCTACCTATATAAGTGCTACTGTTATCCTATAAGGACTAGAGCTTTCCGCAATTGGGATTTTTATGGTAACGGCGTTACTAGACCTAATCACGTTGATCATCCAAAACGACTTTTTAATTTTGCACACCTAGATTTTAACAAACAAAGAAAACCAGAAACAAGCCTATGTGTTGATAAAAATATATATTTATCTAATTCCACAATTGTTTCTTGCAAGGCCATCCAACATCTTGACCTTTTTTTCTCCTTCCTCGTCGTACTCTACGTTGCGATCGCCGCTCATCATCGCCTAATAAAAAAAAAGAAATACAATCATCCCTTCACATTTATCATTTCATCAAGCAGTATCATCTATCATCCTCTGATCATTTTTTTGTTAGTAATGTGTAATATAAAGTAACTCACCCGTTATTTAATTGGGGCCAAAAGTAACCCATTAATTTTTTTTTAAGATCTAAGCAGGCGTTTATTTTAAGTTAAAATATTAATTAGTTGGTTTATGTGTGTAAACTCGAGATCTCAGGGAAGGTACCTTTAATTTTTTTGTTAATACATATTGTTTTTGTTACGCCAATCAACCTTCCGATTATTTAATTATTGATATAACTTTCACCTTTTTTTTTATCTATTATTTTCTTAAATATATAGCAATTTTCTATTCATATACTTCCTTCCTTTCACGGTCCTCCTTTAACATCTGGGAATTTTTCTGACTTGGAATTACGGCAGATAAGTGCAACAAGTTGGTGGCGCCTCCTGACCTTACCTTATTGAATGGTCTACCCATTGTGAACTCACTCCCATTCCACCGTGAGCAGCTGGTTTGCCGTAGGACCCTCTTCCTCTTTTCGCCCGTAACAGCTCTGATAAATGTAAAGAAATGTCTTTCTGCTCTTTCTTTGAGTGAACAAGTGTCTATCGCCATAAATTTTGTGAGTTTGAAATGCCGTCGATTTACAGCGTTTAGTAAAATTAAGCAAAAATTATTAATTAGAGCCATAAAATATTACCATGGGACGTGGAAATCCAATGCATGAGCAATGAGAATCAGTGTTTACTCACTAGTGTTCCTTAGTAGATTTATTAGGCAATTATTGAAAGTAGTACAAGTTCCTATATTTTAGTAAATTATTCTGATTTATTAACAACAATATTATAATAAATTTGATTACTATCTGATAATCCTTTTCTCAGAAGGCTCGCCTATACGTACGATTTAAATATCCTGAAGATAATTTAAGTAAAGCGATTCACGACGTAATCAATGGAAACTTAAGCTTAAATAAAGCATCATTGAATTATTCAAGTCTAAAATTCACGTTACATAATAAAATCACAGCCAATGTACCAATCGTAAGCAAAACTGGACCAGCGCCAACTTTGACCTGGGCTGAAGAAGAGAGATTTGTAGTTTGGATTCTGGCAAAGGGATTTTCAATGCATGTCGATGAAGTCAAGAATGCAATGCAAATAATTTTAAAGTGTAACAAGAGATCCAATAAATTTGAAGAAGACAGGCCTGGTACTAAGTGACTATAGTTATTTTTAAATTGGCATTTTTAAGAAAAATACGGAAATAATATCTAAAAGTCGTCCTGTAGTTACAGAATCTAGTTTACGTGATTGGTTTGCTGACTTGAATAAATACTTAGACGACAATAATTTACTGGATAACATGATGAGCGACCCCTCACTAATCTTCAGCGCTGGTGAGACTAGCATGAAGACAGGGTCAAGGTTTTGTGTAATTACGGTACTGTGTGTATAGCTGCTCTACCAATGGCTGTTTTCGACTATAAACAAGATTCTAAGGAATTGACACTCTCTGTTCCACTTGGATGGGGTATAAGACGATCAGATTCTGCAGCTACACAACATTTCCTGTTATTCTCTTTATAGACGATCATAAGCCTCACTGCAAAACTCATAGAGGTATAGGTTACCCCTATGAGTTTTGCATAGGAAAGAAAATCATTCTTCATTGTCTGTTTCCGAATTTACGCATATTCTTGAGCTTCGCGACGTGACTATTTTTCGCCCTTTAAAAATCTAATGAAATGAATCTTAAGCAAAAGACACACACGATGATAACACGTCATAACTTTTTCACGTGTTTAAATAAGCGGTGGATAATGCTTGTCAGCTCAATACGATCATCGATGACTTTAGAATTTGTCTTAATAAAGATGCCGGGGATTATTCTAAATGTGTATCAACAAGACGCCATTTTTCAAACATCTACAGTGTCTGTCGTAAGTACTGATGATAATAAACTCTGTCCGAAGGTTTTAGAACAATTCTTCACAAAAGATAAATTTACTGACGTTCAGAAAAGGTTGAATGAAGAATATATACACTTAATATAGAAGACAGCATTTACAATTTTTGGAAACACTGCCGTCTGAATGTAACCGAGCAAGACAATTTCGAATGTCCTGTTACCTTACAAGAGACCAACACTAAGGATGCTATTATTACTGAATTACTTTCGAATAATATTCCTATGCTAATAGATGGTGTATGGTATTGAAACAGCCACTAATTATTTAGAGACGGTACTAACCAATAGTTTCACTGATGGCTACTTGAACGAGATCAAAGAAGTTGAAACACTAACAATTAAATTTGATAGCGAAGTATACATTCAAAATAAATTAGACTGTGAAAAACTTATTTATCTAATTCTTTTAAATGTCTTTAATATTGTGAAAGATAAGAAGATAAACATAAGGACGATAATGAGAAGGAGGTCTATGTTATCGAAAATATATTAATGCTAGGGACAAACCAAAATGATGCATTTATACTGGCCTAAACTAGAAGAAAAAAACTCTAATCGTTCTCTAATCGTTCACGTACCCTAATGTTATACTCAATTACTTTAAATAAGTGGATCGAGTTTCATAATAAGCACCAGAAAAAGAGGAAAGTATAAGAAAGAAAATTGGAGAAAAAGAAAGGAAACTATAAAAATGAGGAAAGGAATAATGAGAGACTGCAAAAAAGAAAACGAGGAGTCATAAAACGAAACTGACGATACTATTAAAAAAGGAAATTTATAAAAATGTGGAGAAGAAATAGACGTAAAGCGAAACGAAAAAGAGAACAATCAAAAATTAAGAAAGTGGAGCAATAACCCAAGAAACCAATAGAACTACGCAGAAAGACCAGTTTTCAGGAGAATGAAAATCAAGAGTTAGCGGCCACAGCAAAGAAACAGTGGAAGTACTCTAACATTATCTACCAAATTTGGTACAACAAAAACAAAATTGTGAGGAAAATTTCAGAATCCAACCCGAATATCGCTCTCGATTTGGGTTGGGTTTTGAAACTTCACCTTTAATAATAAATTTTACTTACTATAGTAGGTAGTTTTGTAGGCGTTACTGGTTTTATTACTTTTTTTATCTGAAAATAAATATCATGTTTATTCACAGGGTTATATTTGTCCATTAACTGTGTACCCATGTTAATTTTCTGGTGATTTGGAACTTCTGTCAAGAATAATTAAAAAATTAATATTACTTTATTTATTTAGTGCTTAAAAATTTAATATAATAGGGCTTTGTAAAGGCATCTAAATTAAAATTGACACATTGTTTTATTTATTCATTAAATTCTTTATTGACCTTATATTGTTCAAACTGTAATGATCCTAAAGATCCTCCTAAATTAATTTTCCTATCTTAGAAAATATTTCCTATCAATACTTATTTCGTAGTTACTTCCGCAACTGCATTCCTGTCTTGTTTATAAATCCAATCAGTTGCGCATGCCTTTCCCACTCCCGTCCCATCTTTCCTATAAATACTAGACCGCACGCTTACCAAACTCGCGGAGCTAATAGACTTGTGGTAACACGACCCGTTTAGTATTTGGGACGTAATGGGTTCGATTTCCGTTGTCGTGTACCCTGTATGAGGTTTTTTCAGGGGGTTTTCCTCATATTCATGTAGCGGGGTGTCACTGCGTATACGCACACTATGTGCGGCTATTTAGACGAATACTGGGGTAATATTTTCCTCTTCAGAACCCCATTTCTTCTGATCCTATTCTGACCGCACCCATCCTTAATCCCACCATGCCTATATACGTAATGTATGTATGCTGGGAATCCATGATTGTGGGTGAAGGAGCTAGAAAAGCTTAAGCAGCCCGCCGTCTCTACTAGGTAGAGATTGAAGTACATGGCGTTTTCCTTCCCTTCTTTCCTTAACAAACTCACTCCTATGCTAATACGTATACTTGTATACTTGCGCCTTTATCAGTCTATTATACTTATATTCTGTCTGCATTATCCTCAATCTTACCAGCCTTATTTATTGTACGTCCTGATACGCGTGCTTATTAGTTAATCCGCCAAATACCTGCCTATAATCCAGCCCACATAATTAATATCCTATCCCTGAAAATAGCGGGCTGAAAGCCATTTATAATATATTTCTTGGGTGTAAACACCCGAAAAGCATGTAAGAAACGCTCCAAGGTAAAGTGATTATATACTGCGAGCTATTTCCTAATAAAATCAGTATAACCCAACAGAATTAGATTATATAAACGAAACTACTGTAACCTAACAGAATTACATTAAATAAACAAAACTATCGTAACCTAACAGAATTAGATTAGACAAACGAAACTATTGTAATAAAATAATTAGATTAGAAACCACGAATAACGTGCCTTAGACAATTTTATGCCCCAAGCTCGGTGGTAAAATCAGCCAAGCACATTTGGTATAAATGTGCCTACGACAAGGGTAGTTATAGGTAAGGGAGTGGATCACAGGTTATTGTGGACATGGGTGGATGTGTTATGTCAGGCTGGTACTGGTTTTGAGTGTAAAGGTAAGAACGCTTATGGCAATATGTATGTGAATGTTGGGGGTGGTCTGGTGTTTATCAAGGGCAGGTAAATATGTAAATAAACGAAATGATTGAAAATAAGTGAAAGTAAGCGTCCGGTCAGGTAAGAAATTGTACAAATCAACAAATGTAAGGTGCAGGTATATTAGTCAATAGGTATGTTTGTATCTGGTCTGGTAAATAATTGCAAATAAGTCAAGATAATTCAATGTAAGTAGAATAAGTGTGTTTGTGTGGCTGGGAATCTGGCATATATAGGGAAAATAGGAGAGTAGGAAACAGGATAGCAACTGATAACATTTTTAAATAATGATAGAGCAGTAACTAAGAAATAAGGTTTGATAGCAATTATTTCTAGCAAAGGAAAATTTTATATAAGGCTTTTATTTGAAAGTTATGCGCAATGCCTCTTAGGTAGTGTAACAGATCTCTAGTCTTGTATTCATCTACTGGTTGTTTGATGTTTTCCTATATATTTGTGTAACGAGTTCTTTTTGGAGGAACTGGGTGTCCGCAAATTTTGTTCTTCTAATCTCTTTTCATTTCCTTGATGGTCCTTTCTTAATGCATGTAAGCGCTCATCCTCTTTAACTCTCATACCATTTATTTCTCGAATTCGTATATAAATATAAAGTTTTTATACACATAAGTAATTAAAACTTAAGAATATTGATTTTATTCTCTTTAAGATAAAATCAGATTTAATTATGATGTAAAATTATCAATAAGAAATTGATTTGCGAATTAATTATTACAAAAGTCGATACTGTATAGGTTTTTTTAACTTTTGTAATCTAAGTGTAGTTGGGGGAAGCTTCTTACCGTATTACCTAAACGTTTGCTGTACTATATACACCTCACTATTCTGACGCCCGAAACCACCAACGTGTTGGGATTGATAATATCGTGTCCAGATCTGGAGGATCATCCCCTGCCTGTTTGTGTTTTGTAAATAATCGTTTTGTTACATGTTTTCCTTAGGGTAAGTTGAAATAAACGTCCAATAAGTAAAATAGTTACAATTGTAATCATAAGGAATAAACTTAGTTGGTTGTTGAAATCTTTCAATCAATCAAATCTCGATCATGACCTTTCTTCGATTGCAGTTAGTCCGAGGCAATCGTACACGGTACAATTTATAGTAAACGCCGCCCCGTTATTTAAGTACTTACACTTGGCGCCTTACATAAATAAAGTGTGTAAGAGTAAGATTACATCTGACACTGTCTCGATTAGACATTAGTTACAAATTGACCCTAACGTCCGGGTTTATATTTGACACGAATTAAAATTGAATAAAGTAAAGGAAGTTAAAGAGATAGCGCCTTAAAAATTGACACAAAACGTAAGGAGCGGCTTACAACTTCGCGATGTGCCCCGGCAAAAGCTGAAATTAGTGTTTTTAAGTAGATTTGACCACTTCAAGAGGTCATATCGTGATTTACCCGGGCAATTCGCGATATGACCTCACTTCGGGATTAGGCCGTAACATATACAAGAAATCATGAACAATAAAATGGCTACTGCGAAAATGATTTTTAATCAACGATTATCATCAAACAGAGGATGCCAGAGTCGATCAGATGCTGTCCTAGAATGTACTGAATTAAAGCTGGCTCCTGCATGTAGCAATTCATTATTTTCTACGTTAATTTTTCTAACGTTAATAGTTGTACGCTTAATCTTTATTCCAATAAATAATTAATGATTCTTTATATATAAATGGTTGTTATGAAGAAAAGATATACTTTTCTTTTGCATTTGTAATAAGGAAATATGATCCATTTTAATTGAGTGTCCGAAAAAATGTAGAATACATTGACATACACGTATAAACTTACGCTTACCCTCAACTGCGGTCTGAATGAGCTCGTGCAGTACAATAGGAATGAGATTGACTATAACAGAACCGTTTATAAATAAAAGAAAGTATAATTCAAGGGAGTAGTAAATATTTAAATGTGTTTAGTTCAGAAAAATACATTTCTTGACAATTTACATAAAGGCGGTCATTAATTCTTTAGCAATTAAAAAAATTAAACTAACACATTCTTGGTCGGATTATTTTATGGTGTTGGTTTGAACAATGCCAACTGCTATTCACATTATCAAAATCGGGTAACAGATATTGATTCTCCATTGGATACAGTTTGCGCGTTACGTATTAGTGGTTGATGATAGTACATTGTTTGTAAATTTGTGCTGAAGAATGTATAATTATATAGTTGTACCTAATAATAATGTAACGTCAACAGGACATAAAAAATGTAAGCAGTGTTAGAATACAAATTTCGTTTCACAGAAAAACGGAAAAAAGTAGATAAAATTAATAAAATATGTTATTACACCTAAAATCTGTTGATAGTAAAATTTTCAACAATTTAATGATAATTTTTTGTGCTCGAATAATTTGAAGTATTAAATGTATGGAGCATGTAGTAGTAAATTTAACTGACTACACGATATTGAATTGACCACGATGAACATTCCCTACATCGCCATAAATTTTTGCTGATATGGGAATTTATGACAAGATGATACTGCGTTAATATAAGTAAATGTAGCAAATCCATTTTATATGAAAGTTATACATATTAGTGAGCTTTTTAAAAGCAGAAATAACAAAAGGTGTTATTTTTAATATTTGTTAAATTTTGTTTGGTAAATGAGCAAGTTATATATTTCAATTAGAGTTGCTATATATAAACTGATGACAAAATTTTGTGTCTGCAGCAATTTGTATGGTAAATTGTGTTGTTAACGTAAATTGTAATGTATGTATGTATCTATGTAGCTTATGTGGTCAAAGGGATTGCTGTAGGCAGTACATTACAATTGCACTAGTTACTCAAGTCATGTGCCAATTACCTACACTAGTGATATGTACTTTCTGTTTAATATAAACCTAACAAAGAGACTGACCGGTCATAATAGAAAATACTTAAAAGACACTGCATGAACACTTCAATTAAGAAAATTAATAGTCAACTGCTTTGATTGAAATATGGCCTAAGGTGATTTCAATTTCATTTACAGCTCTCCTTTAAATTTCTAAATACCATTTTCTATACACCACAATTATATTTCACCTAAATTCTACTGCTTTATAAATGCTTGCTTATTATTTGCATCTCTGGGAGTTGTTACATAGTTTTAAAGTTGTACAAACTTGAGGTCTGCATAAATTTTCTTAATCATATTTAAGTGTGCTTAACTTAACAAAATTAATAATACTGTGGAAAGGAAACTGTTTTTCTCTTATTATGTACTAACCACATACTTATACATGTCAACATATCTAAAGGCCCATATTACTATACATAATTAATTTCTTCTCCAGATTATACTTTTCAAACTGAAATCGGTTTACTTCATTTATGTACCAAGGTATTGACGTGTATGTGCATTTATGGTGAATTATTGTATGATTAAATCTGCTAAAGAACAGCGTATACCTTCATAAAGCACTTTTTGGACTGTCAGGTGCGAATTTAAAATGCATAAGACGTTCTTTTTGTATATTTGGGGGTAAATCTAGCATTGAATTGGAACTTGATACACCTGAATTCCTTATACATTGTGATCAACTTATGCTCCAGAGTTCGATAACTCCGTTACCTTTAGAGCTACAAAAAAAAGCTTTAAACAAGAGTTATTCATAAAGTCAAACTGCATATATTGAAATCATTTAATAATATACAGGGCATTTCATAAAGTCACAGCATATCAAATTTATGTTTTTTTTTAATCGTACTACGTGTATATTATGTCAAATTTGAATTAGGCTCATTTTTCCTATTCCAATGATAAATGTTTTTACTAGGTTCTACAGGGCACTATTACATATATGGCCCTTTTTATGTGAAAATCGTAATGATATCGTCACCCTATATTAATTAAAATAAACAATTGAGGGGCTAAACTCTCATGGGCGAAACAGTTTCGTAATAATTTTGTTAAAACTTGTCACTTTTGTGATAACTTTTATTTTTGTACAGGGTGATCCAAAACACACCCATGATTATCTCGGTTATTTTAAATGGAACACCCTCTACTTTACATCATTTCTGAAAAGTACTTAAGAAGTTCTTTTACTCTTCTTAAGCATTCCCTATACCTAAATCTTACATTTACTTAGATTTTTTTTAAATAAAAGCGACACTTTTGGCACTGCAAGTTTTTTACGGTTTTCCATGACTGTAAAATATTATTTGACAGAGGGTAGTAATATTTGCCTATCAAGCTTGTAAATTTAATGTTTCATTCGGTTAATTTCCTTATTATTTTCGTACAAATTTTGAGTTCATCATTTCCAATGATGAATTAGTCGATATGATCTGGATACAAGATGATCCCAATAAAAGTATGAGATATTTCCAGGGAACAAGAAATAAGTTATTGAAGTGTACAAAAGATACTATTTAAAAACAAGATGCACCCATATCATATTCAATTGTACCAGGAAATAGTGGATGATCATTTTTGACGAAGAATACATTTTTGTAATTGGGCTCAAAGAAAAATTCACAATCAAAGAGGTTTTTTGATTATGTAATTTTCGGGGATGAGGCGACGTTCTACAAATAGACATAATTTTCATTAGTTTTCAAGAGAAAATCCTCATGTAACAGTTACTATTTCACAAACAAGATTGTGTT
This sequence comes from Vesta saturnalis, assembly GCA_036346205.1. NCBI lineage: Eukaryota > Metazoa > Arthropoda > Insecta > Coleoptera > Lampyridae > Vesta > Vesta saturnalis. Next base: position 5,726,010 of record JARFJB010000966.1, on the reverse strand, counting down.
TAAATGTTTTGGGGTGGTATTCTTGGCGATGTCGTGATTGGGCCATATTTTTTCGAGGAAACGGTAAACGGTGAAGTTTATTTAGATTTTATGGAAAATCTGTTGCCTGTGCTTCCTGAAAACGTTCAGTGCATGTGGTATTTATATAATGGGGCTCCCAAACATAATAATGCACTGAATCATGGTCTACTTCATCTACACGATGAGTTTCCAGGACTGTGGATAGGTAGAGGAGGGCCAATTCCGTGGCCAGATCGCCTTATCTAACAAAAGTAGATTTTTTTCTGAAACTACTTTAGAGGACATGAAAAATAGAATTAGAGTAGTTTTCCGAAACCTTAGTACCCCAATGGCTAGAAATATTATCATATTATTACTCATTTTATGGAATTTTTTTTCATTTATTACTCTTAGTCGCTCTTATAGCTGGTTTTTTTAAGCAATTTGTGGTTTTGTCTGCGACAATTTATAATTGATGTATGTCTTTTTACCTGACTTTTTTTACAGAGCTGATTAAACTTACAGTATTTTCAGATAATACATTACAGTCATGAAAAAAAATTTTTAGTTATGCCGAAAATGTCGCTTTTATTTCTAAAAATCTAAATAAATCAATAACTGTAAGATTTAGGTGTTTAAGAAGAGTAATAGTATTCCTTAAATCTTTTTAGAGATGACAAAATAAAGCGTGTTTCATTTAAAATAACCGAGATAATCATGGGTGTGAGTTTTGGATCACCCTGTACAAGAACCAAAAGTCATCACAAAAGTGATAAGTTGATCAAAACCATACTATCACGAAATTACTTTGCCCGTGAGAGGTTAGCCCTCAATTGTTTACTTTAAATAACATAGGCTGACGATTTCATTACGATTTGCACATAAAAATGGCCATATATTTCAAAGTACCCTGTAAAACCTAGTAAAAACCTTTCTCATTGGAATAGGGAAAATGAGCCTAATTGAATTTTGACATAATATAATGATGTGGTTGTTGAGGCTTAAAAAATTTAATAAATTAATAGGTGTTAAATGTTCTCAAAACAAATCGTTAAACTAACTCGAGATACAACCCGTTCACCAAAAATAATGCCTTTGTCTTAGTCGGTAGTTTAAAATAGGCTGGTTCATGCCTTTGTTTTGCTTAATAAAATTACCACAATCAATGCTGTGTTATTTCCACTTAACATCAATAGAAAAAAACTGCAATGTAACACTAATAAAAATGATCTCGGACGCCCAGTTATTTTTTAATTAGGCTCGGAATAACTAAACCGAGGTTTACAGTAAAAATTTTACCAAAATGTAAAAAATAAAAAAATATACAGACTATGTTTATTAACAGTTAAATTTAGGGTTATATAAAATATATCTTAAAATTATCCTTATACTAAGAAATCATTAAACTTATAAATACCTGTTACAATATATAATACATCTTCTTGAGAACCCCTGGTATTGTAAAAAAATAAATGCGGAAATGCAAACCAAGCTGATGTAATCCTTGTATCAATGTTGCGCAATATATCGCAATAACAATGATTTACGTTGTAAACTTCACCAAAATGGAATTTTATTTCTTATAAATTTTTCTTCAAGAAATTTGGGTTTATTGCATTCTCTCGAAAGTTCAAAATAAATAATGGGATCTACATTTAGATCTGCATTTAAAGCAAAACGCAATCATAAAATGAAAGCGTACGTAAAAGTAGAATTAAATGTGCAATTAAAAGCGGTAAAATTAAAATGTCAAAGTAAAAAAAAAATTCCTGCAAAAAGCAAATGTTTTAGATTTTAGTATTAGAAGTTGAATATTTCTTACCATTAAATCAATAGCATTTTTCACAAAATTTAGGTGGAAACCCAAAAATGGCTTCCTGCATCAAACAGAGTACCACAAGAAAATGAAAAAATGGACGCTTAGGAACTCAAATGATGACGTGTTGCGCGAAAATATGAGCAGAAAAAAATAATTTAAAGAAGCGGGAGTATAAACTCTTAAGAAGATATGCACTTAAGTTACACCAAAATGCAAATTAAGTTGCCTACCACATACTTACAATTCATTAATAATTAAACATTTTTCTTATATTTAGAACTAAATGAACGAAGAACATAAATTACGGTATATTTTAATACAACTCAAAATGGGTTGTTATAATAATATACAGGGCGTTCCATTAAATATATATAAATTTGATATGCTGTGACTTTATGAAACACCTTGTATATTATTAAATAATTTTAGAATGTGCACCTTGAGTTTGAATAAATTTAATTTAAAACTTGTTTTCGTAGTCCTCAAGGTAACGGAGTTGTCACACTCTGGAGTATAAGGTGATCACCCTGTATAGACACGTACATAAATTCAATCTAATTTATTGTAGGTTTGGCAAACTATTTATTTGGTACCCCACACACAGTCGACGAATTGGTAGGTACGGAAAGTTTCAGAGTTATTAAAGATCGATAAAATAGGCTTAGTAGATACGAATAACCCAACGTTTCAAAACTCTAAATATGGTTACGTATATATTCCGTTCTGTTTCTGTTCTGTTCTGTTCTGTTCTGTTTACATTGGACAAACACTTAGGAAGTTTGATATTAGATACGGACACACTAGATGTTACAAATATACACACAGACAAATCAAATTATGCCAAACATTTAGTAGTCAACAATCATGATATTTTTTCCAACACAACATTAATTTTTACATTTTTGTAATAAAAAAAAACAAAAAATTTGGAAGCATTCGAAATGTATAAACATAAACAGAAATTACCTGTAATGAACGACCAGATTGATTTTATAGAGTCACCTTCAACACATACTTTAAATATACAATTTATATCAAGTTCGCTGTTTTACCTTAATGATTTGTTACTATAACTAACTACTTGTGTGTTACTTTATTTGTTGTGTGTCTTGATAATGATACATGTTGTATTGAAACAGATAGAAAACCAAATAAATATAAAAAACAAATTATAGAATTATATTGTATTTAAAACATTTGTGCTATTTAGTTTTCAGTTTAACGAGAAAAGAGGTTTTTTTAAGTTGCAGGCTGTAATGATTATTTGCTTTACAAAAATGGTTGGAAACTGATGGTAAGTTAAACAATGATTGTAAGGGGTTTATACATGAACACGAAACTTGTCACATTGTGTAAAAATCATGATAAGAATTGAGTAATATTTTCTTTTTTGATTGCTTGTAATATAGGAATTAATGCAGTATATTGATGAATTTTAGTATTCTACGGTTGCTAAAGAAACGAATTTTTTAAATGAAGAAGTTATTCAAAGATTTAAATTGTTTAGTGCAAATACGTAGACCGTTTAAATCTAAATTTAATCAAGGCCATATTCACATCCAGTGACGTTATGATGTAATTATCGTTTAAAATTGATAGTTTATATCAATTGAGTTGTTTGCAAAAAGTCGATCATACAGAATAGTGACGGTTTGGCTTGTACAGCTTTGGTAAATATTGTTGAGAGTTGAAATATAGAAAAGAGTTGAAGTATAAACCCTTAAAGGTGAAGTAGAGAACAATTGAGATGTAGTTACAAGTTATGGTGATTGTGGGACTTTTGGCGTCAGGTCGTCAAGCTTAAGTGAAGATGCGCCCCATGATTTAATTAGGATTGTATCGTATCGGTGCTATGTTGGCAATTCGCGTTTATGCGGTTGTGGATTATAGTTACACCCCTAACCGATCTTATAGTTTACCGTTTTATCGAGGAATGATCAGAAAAAAAAGAGCGTCTTCTCACTCCATATGTAACCGACGTCGGTGCCGGTGTATAGCGTGTTTTAAGAATTTGTGTTAGAAACTTTTCTCGAATTTATGTAAATTTATAGACCTATATGGTCTACGTTTTTATCACGTATGTGGATTTATATGCATTACTACCGCGATTGTTAAGAGTAATGGACAAGTATCACGTGCTATTATTTGGTAGAAGTTAAAATGTCATATTATTATGTGTTTAAGTATTCATATAAGGTTATTTAAAAAATGTAGGTACCCACCAAGGATTATGGTAACTTTGTGTTCATGCGCTCGTTTTATAATAAAAAGGTGCCAGGTGATGGTGATGGCATTGCGTTAAACTTGCTTTCTATATTAATGTGCTTCTTCATAACAATGTTTGGTGTAATTTAAAAGTTTTAATCAATGTTGCAGTACAAATTACGATGTCATGGTAGTTTTAACATTTTGATTTTCAGAAATCCTTTTTTTCGTTGTAGTAATAGTCGGTAGTTGGAATTGATTGAATTTTCATAAATCGGAATTTCGCACATGTAGTAGATAATATATTTTTTTATTACTGTTATTTGTGTATGTATTGGTGTAATCGGCATTACCTCTCCTTGACATTCACGCCTCGCTGTTTGAGAAATGTTTCATTGACCGTACTTGCTCCTTTTGTACATTTTATTAATGCTGTCTTTTAATTATATTGTAGATATTTGTAGTGCAGTTTTTTGGGAATTTATTTTACGTTCACCAAATTTAAAGCACGTTGAGTTTTTTCGACCAACTTTGAGGTTGTCGAAATTAAAACCATTATCGTTCAAAAATATAAAGTAAGCTTTGATGATTTGTTTTGATTAACTTTAAGTGACGTTTACTACATTATAGAAACTTTGAAATATTCGATCGCGTTTTCTTTACTTTTATTGAGACTAATAATCGTTTAAATTGCACAATTAATGAGAGTGGTGACCAGTTAGTTCTTTTTTTGTTAATCGAGCAAGTGATTTTACGTGGAAGTTTATACCAAAGGTAGTGTAGTGAATTTTTTGAGTATTAATTTTCGCAATTTTTGCGAAAGTGTAATAATTGTCCCGGCTAGAAAACGTCCGCTTTTCTTTCACCTAATTACTCACTGAAAGCTGAGAATAAGCCCAACTATTCAAAGTGAACTCTTCCATACCTTAACGCAATAACTGCAGATATTTAAGAAATGCTTAAGCAAGTTTTTGTAAATCCGGAATGTAGAGATTACCAACGCATGTCGTGGCGAAAAGATACCCCACAATACTTAATGAAACTTAAACCTGCGTCAGGCACATACGTTACATTAGCTGTGAGGTACAGGGGAACTCGGTTCATTTTGTATTAAACGTGTGGCAACGTTGTAATTACGGGTATTACGGCGGAGTACGAAATACATAAAATAACTAATACAGGAAGTCACTACCTGTTACGGAATTACTCTGTTTAGTGACAGTATTTTATGAATATAGCTTATAATTCAAGGGGTTGTGATATGAGTAAATATTTATAGTATGACCCAACACATTTTACGAATATCATCTTCTCGCATTATAAATTTCACATGCTATTTTATCGTCGACTAGAATTCGTTTTAACATGTAGTTTACTTTAGATAACTTTCAATTTTGTCATTTTTTTTATATTCTTTGAAATATTAAATGCCATTATTATAGTTTTCTGCCAATTCCATTTTTACAAATAAATAACGCTACGTCATTTGTAAATGAAATCTGAAAGGAATTACAAAATGGATTGGATAAATTTGCCGAATGTATCGCAACAAAAACGCAAAAGTAGTTACAGAGAAGGTCTTGCTTACCTATTTCCTTGATCAGGCAGACTGTTTACCAATACATATTTACATACTCATTTTTTATTTAACAGTTGTGACTTTAGGACGCAATGCTCTTCGGCTAGCTCTTCAGTACGGATGCAGATGCGTGGAAACGATTTAACAGAAATAAACAAAAATGGTCTCGAAGACTATAAAATACATACTTTTTATTTCAATTAATTTAAAGTCAATAATAAATTTGTTTGCTTAATCGTTGATTCACAAACAGGACAAAAAAATACAACTGGTGTTGGTAGTCGCACTAATAAGGGTTTCAAAAAAAGCTTTTGATTCAGTCGATAAACAAACTGTTTCTCAGGGCAGTTAAGTACGCGCCTGCTTTGTCTCCCGAGTGACAATCCAAATATGTGATTAAGCTAAACACAACCCTCCTTCTCCTTATTTAGTGGACACAAGAATATTCTATTAATTGCATACCAGTTATACCCGTTAATTAAAAATTAATTATACCTTTTTCCAAAAAAAACGTGCTTTAATTTCTATAGAAAATGCTTCCTTAATAAAGACTTCAAATCGAAAATAATTATTAAATAGATAATTATGAAAATATTTACATTTTACATTTTACAAAATTACATAACGGCCATAAAAGTATTTTCAATTTAAATATTTTCAATACTGTGGAACTTAAAAAACTGGTATAGTAATTTAAAGTAGCTCCGAAAAAGGAAAATTAAACGTTGAAACTATTAGATAAGCACAGCATTAAGGAAGAAGCATAAATTCGGTGCCATTAGCTTCGGACTAAAGAGACAAGAATGTAGAATTAGGACTGATTATTCAGTATAAATTTACTATTAATTGGGTTGATTAGGAGTCATGAATAAAAGCATAAAATTGAATTTAAATCTAGCAGTGAGCACTAAATATTAGGCACAAATATAGTAATCAAGTCAAGCCAAAGGATAAATTAAAACACATCATGCAAATTTAAACATATATATTAAGCAATACGAAGCTAGAAACCGAGAGGCTACTTTAAGCGAAACCTGTTTCCGATCTGGTAAACTGAGGTACTTTAACAGGATTCCCAGCCGAGCAACTCAAGTAAACGTCTCGAAATAACAACAATTGTTCCAAAGGAGATCCAAACAAAAAAACAAATGACCCGTTTGAATACAGATCATTTAAAACAATCAACTGAAATTAAAATTCAACTTTTTATGTACGTTTTCCAATTCTTTAAAAAAGGTAGTAAAAAAATGGCTTTAACGGTGAGCTACGGACTTATATACGTACAATCACAGAATTGAAATTCTCTAGCAAAACTCAAGATGCGTCAGTGGATAATTATAACATGTCGTATTAAAATTGTTAGTTTCTATTGAAATATGGTGCAGAAACGCATAGATTGCAGGTTTAAAAAACGTTTCTAGACGGGCTTTCGGGCAGTTTCGATAAAAATTTTGGTCTTCAAACAAAGAGTTTAATTTCTAGATACCAGGCCTTAAGGTACAGTGTCGAGAGGACACCTTCAACGTAGCGGATATCGATTTCTGTGATAATGGCATGTTGTTTTTATGATATAATTTCTCCCGTTAGGTTCACGACATGGTAACTGGTTTTTGGCGCTAGTTACAATTTAAGCAATAAATGCATATAACTGGTTGGTTCCGATAACATTTAATGTGGCAAAAAGTGTAAGATATGTGCGCCAGTCCTCGTTATGGTGCTGTGGTGTCAAGTCCAATTTACGTAGCGCATAACGTATGTACAGTAAGGGTGTTACTAGCATCCGTGTTGACAGAACTTTCGTTAGGGACAGTTTTACCATTAACCCTATCGAGGGATATTGAGTAGCTTCAACTAGCAAGTGATTAAAATATGGTAGGGTGTCGTTTGTCCAGAGGGGTATTGTTAAGCACCCTTAAAATAATTGTTAGGACATAGAGCTTTCCCTTATTTTTGGGAGCGGTCTCCTTGTGTACGTAGGAAACTAAACATGTTTTCCTAAATATTATGACATTCACGCTCACAGCCAATAACTGGAGAACTCGCTGTAAATAAACAAGTTTCGTGTAATAATATTTTATGTACACAATCAACTGTATATATTTAGAGTAAAGCTAGTAAACATCGTGTAAATTCAAAAAAACGTTAGTGTACCGTATAACCAACTGAAGTATCAATAAAACGCTATATTTGGATCAAAACAAACTTGCCGATTTCCACGAGGTGGTTTATACTGTGAAAGTTCGGGTATAGTTACGACGACCAAGTTAGTAAAGCCGCTACCAGGGTCTATCCTTTGAAATCCACACCGGTTGCGATATAAAGAAAAGGGGGAAGCTATTGAGGCCAATTGATGAAAAGGCTTAATCAAAATTTAAGCTAATCCCTTCGGTAGATATTTTTGTTGTATTGTTGACAATTATAATAAAATGTTGCACTCATTTTGTTCTTTGCATGTTAGAACAGTTGAATACGCTTTTATTGAGAATCTAATTTCCTAGTACTTACCTGTTTAATTTCAATTCAAGCGTATTCATCCGTGAAAGAATGAAATTTTTTATCCATTGTGTTAACAAGTTTGTATCGCATTTTATATTACGGATGCGTTGAAAGATGAGACGCTGATTATTTGTTATAAACATTTCGTTTTGTCGTAAGAGTCAAATTACAGTAATTTAGAAATTCCAAAAAATTGGCACTAGCTAGTACCAATGCGATTTAAGCAAGCAAAGTAATTTAATCATTGATGAAATTTATGTAACGCTACAACGTTGCTTAGTACATTTGTGTAATACGCATAAGTAGGCTAATGAACTGGATGTATGTTTTGTTAAGAGTGTGTATCCAGCTGCGAACCCCATTTCTATCACGGCCTTCCAATCACTTGCATTTTAGTTGCTTTTTTAAACGATATAATCTACATAACGTCATTTTATGAACAAAGTAATAAAATACTGAAAAGTGTTGGTTTAAGCCATCAAAGTAAATACGCTCGGAAGTTTATCAATTTGTTTATTTTGGTTGTTACGTAACAATCTACGAAATATGCATCGACGCATAGTTTTAAGTACTTAAGTAAAGTAGTGGCAAAGTAAAGAGATCGAATACCGATGGATTAGATCAGTTGAAGCACGATATTACATTATAGACTGAAAATAGAATTTTGCAGCCTTTCAGATGTAGTGCAATATTCCCCAGCTCCCAGGACCAACCTGTAATTAAGATGACAGACGAGCGTTGAACCTGCGGAATTAGGCATTTCTACCCCGATTGTCTTAGTTTCGTATACTCTGGCGCCCTTCCGGTTATGTTAACCCCTATCGTGACATATATGACAAGATATCTAAAAGCACACAAAATTAGGTTAGTAATACACTCACAGCCAACCATTGAGCACCGGCAACCATTACCCTTTATCTGTTACCCTATTCTACTGCCATTTTATACCGTAACCATATTAACACGTTCACTACTGTGGCAATCTGTGATACTATGTCGACTCGGATATACCAGACCCCGCAAGTCTGGTCCTCTTTTCTAGAGGAATACCAGAATAAAAATTGTCAGCGCATAATGTTCGGCGGTTGTCCAACAATTTATACACTAATTTCAACATCACATTGTATGCATGACCTTTACTTACTATTGATTCTCCCTTTCCACAATATTCGCTCACATTTTAATCGAAACTTGTTGTGGTACAGAGTTTATATAATTATACGCCGTATTTGTGGCGTTTATTTTTAATATATTACCGCATCCCACTACCACGCCAAGTAAATACTTCCGTCTAACGACGTGCCTTCCAGGAGCATTACAAATCAGAGACTCTCTACGATTAATAGCTAATAATGAAAATACTTATCTCTGCCATTTTTCATTGTGTATATTAATACAAGGTGAAACGTTTCGATAACACTTACAGTTAATCTTGTCAGTAGTAATATCTGTTACAAAATTGTTTACAAGATGGTGTAAACAATTTTGTCAACAGTTGAAAAATTAAAACATGAACGACAGTCATTAACTGTAAGTTATCGAGAACGTATATAGCCCACTATAAAATGTATAACTTTAGTAAAGAATAACTAGGTCACTAAAAATTAAATATTGTTAAACTGCTTTAAAGATACAAATCAGTCACTCTCTACGTGTGAATAGCTGGTAATGAAAATTTCGCCATTTTTCATTGTCTATATTGATACAGGCTGATGTTTATGTTTTAATTTCAACTTTGACAAAATTGATTTACAACATCTTTAACAACTTTTAACTGATATTACTACTGACGAAGATAACTGTAAGTGTTATCGAAACGTTTAAATTGTATAATTTAGAATACACCATTAAAAAAAAAAACAAAAAAGATAAATATTTATTATGTGTGATACTGGTGAAAGTTTGCATTTTCATACTCTAATTGATACCGTTATTATTACACGTTCATTGATTTACCACTTACATGTAACTTATAAGTGACCCTCCGTTGTTTGATTAAATTAATGTTACCAGCGGCCGGTATCCGGTTATGTACTGGAGAGATAATTATTCCATTAAGTAACTTACCAGACACGCGTATCTGGTAAAATAATTGTATGAATTTAAAAAACTTTCTCAGTATATAAATGTGAAAGGCACTGACTTCTCGGGGTAAAACAATAGCGCAGCTGGTTTGCGAACAGCAAAGGAATTTAGAAGGAGCAGAGGGTGACGATTGTTTGGAATCAGGAGGATCTTATAACAAAAATAATATTCTCGATTAAATTCAAGATGTAAATGGTGGTTTATGTTCCTTGTACTTTAGTAGTTGTAAGTGGAAATAAAAGTGACAGTTAGTTCATTTCTGTACAACGAATTCAGTTAAATGGAGATGTGGACCCTATCTTGATGAACCAGGAAATTATACAAAATGCTTTTGGTCGACAAGAAAGCTCAAATAATAATAATATATCTAGTACTCCCGGCACTACTATTAGAAACAATAGTAAATATACTAATCTCTCAAGAGACACTGAATCTGAAGTTGATCCCTTCGCTAACCCTTCAGATGAAGATGAAGACTATTTTCCCAGAAATGGCACCGATCACTTTTCCAGTTCTGATGTGGAATCTCTGTTTGATAAAGTAAATTTAGATGATGATTCTGAAAATTGTGATTCAGAAGACGAAAGTTGCAACATAAACGGTATTCATACAATTCATTCGATTAGTTGTATATTATATTAATATGCGGTATTCGCCAAAATAAACAAAACTGACATATGAAAGACCATAGAATGGCTAGCGCGATGTCTGCTTGTTATGTTTCCCATTAACTGTAATAATAAGATTACGCTCGTGTTAAAATCGTTCTGAAAATGTTTCTGACTATTGAGTAGAAGGTACTGACAGTAGAACATTATTTCTTTCCATACGGAAGTGGACGGGGCAATGGTCCAAGTTTGACACAAGTTTTTGGAAATATTGGGAGCAATTTAATCAATCTGCACCCAGTAAAAAGGTAACCTTAGAAATTCTTGAGAAATTTTGTCGCACCGGTAGTGCGTTGTGCCAGCGCAAGCATTCTTCAGTTCGTCGAAGAACAGTTAGTACCAACGATAATAAAGAACGGGTTCTTGACCAGGATTTGCAGTCTACATAAAGAAGTCTTCGACGAACTGCGTATAAATTGAACATCAGTGAAACATCCACATGTAGAACCTTCACAGGCATTGGTGGTTATCCATATCGTATTAGCATTAAGAAAAGTTTACTGTGGACGCGTGTTGAGCCTAGTATATGAAGATACTGATTTCTTCAAAAATATATGGTTTTCAGGCGAAAGTCATGTTCACCTAAATAGCTATATCAACAGCCAAACAACTAAATTTCTTGGATTTGAGCAACCTGGCTTCATTGTAACAAACCACTTCACAGTGCTCGAGTTACGATCTGGTGTGCCGTATCGGGGCACGATATAATGGGTCCTTATTTTGTTGAGAACGGGAATCAACACACACGTACACACTCACACCCTGTTAAGAGCGTTCCAGTTGAACGGCAATCGTTTCAACAGGATAGCGCCACAAGCCATACAGCCAGACGCTCATTAGAACTTCTCCGGAGCATTTTGGATACTGAATAATTTCTCGTGGAACGGACTCCGATTACCCTTCACGTTCACCTGACCTTACGCCACCTGGTGCACACATTTGGTGTATGATGAAAGAGTTTTATTCCGCTCTTATGACGCAGTAATGGATACTAAAGAACTACGCCAAACAATAATAACCTATTTCCATCAACTGCGTCAACCACTATTTATCTATATGTTTAATAATCTACAAAATCGCTATGAAGCTTGTTTTCCACGTAATGGTGCTCATTTTGAACGTGTAAACAGGAAGCGCAAATCGTTATAATCACATAGAAACCTGTAATATCGCACTATTGTAACTAATGAAAGTTTTGTGGTATCTGTCGGGTGGACGACAATCATAAATTTCGGTGCCACTACATAGATATTATATATATATATATATATATATATATATATATATATATATATATATATATATATATATATATATATATATATATATATATATATATATATATATATATATATATATATATATGTATATTCGTTGTCAGGACAATGTCATAGATCAAATTTATAGCAGGGGTGCCATATAGTAACGGACTATTAATGACTTTGACATTCATAGTTACAGCATTCTGATACTATCCGACGATAATAGTTATTTACGTAATAAGTGGGATACATTTATTGTCACGTTGTATGAGCAAAATTTTTTTATTAATCCTCATGTAAAAGAGTAGCAGCTGCATCTAATTTTATCAAACGATAGCAATTCATTTAACAACCCCGTAAATAATAACAAATCTGACACTTTTTTGCAAGAATTTGAAGCAAAATGAGATCTGCTAACATTTTTTTTCAGATATTGATGAATCTGATGTAATTCAGTGCAAAATTAGTTTGTGTGGGTATAAAGTTTGCATTGTGAATGTTTGCAATAAATTATAAATTTCGATGAAGTTTTTTCCGTAACGTGTTAAAATGTTATGACACGCGCGTGCATTTTTACATATTAGTTATTCCTAGGCACGTTGTGTCTAACATGCCTGAAAGTGCTTTAAGAAACTTAAATCATAACAATGAATTTCAATTTGATAATATGAAAATGTACATTTCTTTTTAACTGTGGGAAATTTTAGTTTTTTTGGTGTTCCTACTCGATGTTGAAGGAAATGGTTTACAGATTATATGTGTTTAGTCACCACAGCGTTGCAATAATTAACTTATGCAGTTCAAATGAAATTGGATTAAACATGTACCTTCCGATTGTGGCGTTAACCCTTGTCCGTACGGAATGCTCTGGAATATCATTCCAAGGCGATTTAATAATTTTATTAGAAAACTTCATGATAATAAAGTTAGATTCACAAACGAAAGAAATCGGAAAAGTGGGTTTCTTAAGCTTTTCGAGTTGCTTCAGCGGCAATGATAGATTCTCGACATTATCACATGCTAGGTGTGTATTGTAGAATTAAGCATGAAGGCGTAGGAAAGGTTTAGAAGGGAAGTCTACTGAACCAGCTGCACATAAAGTGCGTAAACGCAGTGATTATGTTGCTGTGTGTATATGAAGAAAACAGACCGAAAGAACGGAAATCGAATCCGTTACTTCCCGAACAGTTAGTACATCGTGTTCCTACTGATCCACTAGCTCGGTGGATAATTGGCTTTCGATTACAATTCGTATTAGGCTTTCCGATTTCAGATTTCATAAATTTCGTTGATAACTTAATTAATTACGGTTGTAAAAAAACATAAATAAGAATAGACGGTTGCAACCCAAAGAATAATTAGTTGAACTGATTTAATATTTAAATGGGACTCTATTTAACCATATATAATCCTTTACCTTCTAGTAATTCAGGAAATTAAAAAATAATTAGTAAATATGCCAATTTAAAGCTATTACGCTCGCGTTAGTGTAAGTGTGCATGAGTAATTGAATACAGGTTTTTCCTAACAAAATTAAAAAGAAAAAATTAAATCGTTTCGTAAAATTATTTAACATAGTTAAGAAAATATTGTTATTCTGTTATCCTTGGTAGCCCTCTCGAGACTATGTCGCGGCTCCGAGAGTCTATTTTGTAATCCGAAACTATATAGTCTAATAAAAAAAGGATCCATTTTGTTTGCTCTAGGCTAATTTCACCCCTGAAGAAATTACCCTTTGTAATAATATAATCATAATTGTGATGGTTTAGATAAGTTGTTAAATATAAAATAGCAGGGTGTTTGTTTATACCGATAGCAAAAACCCTTTGAGTGAAAAATTACTTAACTATTTCTTTTTAAAACTATCCAGTGAAGTTCGAAGATCGTGATTCAAAGAAGTGAAAAAGTGATTTTTCTGAAAATTTTGTAATTAAATGCAAATTGACCGTTTGGTGCTTGAATAATTCAAAATTTTAATTGATCTTGAATAATGAATCCCAGGGGAAGGTTGATTGATTTTGGAAAAGAGTTTATTCAGCAGTTTGACTTTCTGTTTGAAAGTTTGACTTTTTTTTTATTTATTTATTGCTTGTTTACAATCTACTCTCACGCGAGTAATAAGTAAATCTTGTGTAGTTTAGTGTGATAGAAGGTGATCCGGCCAGCGCCTTCTCCCCATAGGCTAAACACTACATTGGTCTGGGTGGTTCCCAGGTAGATCTTGTGGCCAGGCTCACTTTAATCGTCTGGTCGGAGAGCTGTTCTATTAGCTGTTTTTCATGTCCTGGCAGATTTATTTGTATATGTTCGAACAAGCCTCTGGATCTCTGATACTGCGTACGGAATCTTTAGGTCAGCGTGAAGTGTTTCATTGGTGACGACCATGGAGCATTGGTTATTGTGCGAAGGATGCTTGATTGGCATCGCTGAACGATCTTTGTGTGGGATGCTTTAGCTCAGCCCCATAATTGTATCCCATGTGTCCAGATCGGTTTACTAATGCATTTATATAGCAGTAGTTTGTTAGAAAGTGAAAGTTGAGAGCGCTTGCCGGTGAGCCAATACATTTTCTTCATTTTGATATCTATTTGTTTTCGTTTGGCTTTGACGTATGTGCTCCACGTTACTTTTTGGTCCAAATGCAGTCCAAGATATCTTATTTCCGTCTTCTGTCTTTCGTATGGGAGCATTATTGATACTGTTTCGTGAGATTACAATTCGTCTGATAGTGAAGGTGATTTGTGACGATTTATCGAGATTGACTGTAATCAGCGATTTGTTAAACCAGTTTTGTAAGATCTCTAGATAAGTTTGTAGGTGGGCTGCTGCAGTGATTGGATTTTCATTGAGAGAATAGCTGTATCGTCAGCATACATGGCAAGCGCAGTATTGTCTGTTGTAGGTGTGTCAGAGGTATACAGAAGATAAAGTAGAAGTCCCAGAACGCTTCCCTGCGGTAAATTAGTGGTATTCGGAAGTTGTGGTATTTACTTTGACCTGGAACGTCATTTCGGTTATATATGATTTTAATATTAAGTATATATGGCTTGAGACCCGTGCGTCAGACCTTATTGAAGGCCTGCTTTATATCTGAGCATACCCTTGTGCAAATGCCTTCATGATTCGGTACCCTTGATGAATGGTTGAATGATGCTGCCGGAAGCCAAACTGGTAGTTTAGGATAATTTCGCTTAGATCTACAGTTCTATGGATTCTTGTGAGAAGCAACTTTTCAAATATTTTAGACATAAGTGGTAACAGGTTGATAGGTCTGTAAGAGGAAGGTTGTGTGGGGGGTTTGTCAGGCTTAGGGATTGTAATGATTAAGACATATTTCCACTGGGCGTGAAAGTGGCAGGGTCGTTGGATGCTGCTGTATGTGGTCGTAAGCATCATTAGGGTATTTTTGGGGAGATTTTGCAAAACGTCTCCTACGATAAGGTCCTAGCCAGGTGCCTTCCGAGGATTTGTTGTCTTACTTCGGCTGGTGAGAATGGCTTGAGTGGTAGTGACTTTTGGTAGGGCACATCGAGAAATGAAACAATTTCGTTGTTGTCATTATTTCCTACTGGTTGAGGTGTAGAAAACACAATAGCAAGATGGTCGGCAAATGTGCCTGCTTTTTTTTTATCTGACCTGGCCCGCGTGTGTCGGATTGGAAGTATCGGTACTATTGATTTTTTGAATTTTTTTTGTTGACTTCCAGATCGTGTGATCAACAGGTGATTAGTTAGTGATGCAATGTGGGAAAGTGTCGTTCCGTACCTTTAGTAGTTCAGTGTGGAGTTGATGAGCAAGCCTGTTGTATATGGTCTTGTCTTGTCTTTGTTTGGTTCGTTGCCACTTTTTTCGTGACTTGCGTTTTTTGAATGTTGATATCTGCTGGGTAGTTGCTTTTTACACTGGGAGTGGCTTGCCGTGCTGCGTGTTGTATTGTTGTGGATAAGTACTGAGTTGATTCATCTAGGTCGTGAGCGTCTTTAATTCGGATAGCTAGAGTAATTTCATGATCCAGGATATTTCTAAAAACCTTCCAGTTACTGTTCTTCATGCAGTGTTTTGGGTATGGTTCTCTGGTAATAATGAAGGTACTTAGGGTAATTAGAATAGGGGTATGGTCAGAGGATAGGTCATAGTTTGATTCTGCTTTGATGTATGTGTTCGATATTCCACAGGACATAGCGAAGTCGAGCAAATCCGGGATTTAATTCGTATCCGTGGGCCAGTACGAGGGTTCTCCGGTCGACAGGTAGTTACAATTGTGATTTTGTATTGCTCGGAGGAGGTTACGTCCTTTTGGATTAGTGAGTCTCGAAACCCATGCCACATTCTTTACGTTGCAATAGGCCCCGATGATGAATTTCGCGTCAAGAGATTGTAGCAGCTCTATGTATTCTTGTGTGGAAATAGCGTGCTGAGGAGGGCTGCATACTGCTGCTATAATATTAATGGGTATAGTAGGACTTGAATCTTTCTGTTGGAGCTTTGGACCTTCCGTTCATGGTGGGAGATTGAAATTTTAATAATTACAGCTGATCCGCCATGTACCGTGCCATATGGGTGGTTGAAGAGATATACAGAATATTGCGGCATTTTTATTACTGTTCTAGCTGTAGCATGAGTTTGAGAAACTAGTAACACATCTATGTCTTGTTGCAAAAATATTATTATTTCAAGAATGTGGTTTCTTATGCCATTGGCGTTCCAGGGCGCTAGGCGGAGGGAGTTCGCCATTATTAAGCTAATTTATTTAGTATAGTGGAAAGAATGCTGTTTTGAATAATTAGCTCGAAAATATTACTTTAAATTCTGTTAAAAGGTTAGTGAGCACTTCGGTGATATTTGTCTGTTGTTCGGTAGATGTTTGAGTAGGAGATCTTCTGTCCGATGGTTGAAAGGAGGAAAGTCTGTGATAAAGATAGTTCATGCCTTTGTGTTTACGCTGATTCTTTCTTTTGGAAGTGGTGGAAATTCTGTTATGTTTGGTGGCGACTGGTATAGTCTAGCTCTGTTTGTGGGTCCTCTGAAAGTTGAGTTTATGGCTCTGTGGATGTCTTGGTATATAGAGCATCCCTTGTATTATCTGGGTGTTGTCCATTGCATAAAACACAAGTAGCTGAGGTGTTGGGGCTTTTTGTTGCATAAATGGTCGCATTTGACACACACAAAAGGCTTATTACAATATGCCTTCGTATGGTAGTATTCTTGGCAGCGAGTGCACTGAGGCATGATTTGTGTCTTCCTGGGAGGTTCAACTCTGATGACCATATCACTTAGACGTTTTATATCGAATATCGACTTATTATTTTCGTTTGGTTCTAAGTCTACCATGAACAGTGGTAAAGGTTGTTTGGTCACTCGATGACGTATGTTAATAATGTTACGTACTGTGTCGACAAGAGCCCCAAGTTCGTTTATTATTCCTGACACTGGTATACAGTGGTCAAGGTTTCTAATAGCCACCCCGTATTCACATTCCTCTTGTAACTGGTATGTGTATTGAAATATATTTTCATTTTTAAGGTGCTTGATAAGTTTTCTGTATGAGCCTGTTGTATTAGTATTGATTTTAATTTTATACTTTGGCAGAGTTGTTGTGCGGTATTGTTCTTTCTCCAGTATTTTATTAATATTGTTAACCATTTCGTTGTAGTTGTTTAGTCCGTGGATATAAACCGGTGGTAGTTTTACGATTTTAGCTTTTTGATTATTAATTCCTTGCTCTTGACTGGCATTGTCGGTTTGACTCTCTGAAAGAACCTCGTATTTATTTGATGTACTCGTAGAAGTGGGTTGTTGTCGATCGAAACTGACTTGTATGTTTGATAATATGTGGGATATACAGGTTGTGGGTTAGATTGACTGTAATTATTTTGTTGTTGAGTGAATTGATATCCTTGGACATTGGGAATAGGAATATTAAACGTAAAATCGTAGTTTTCAGGGGCTGTGGATGTACCCGAAGTCCCGGGGCCATAACCGTCTCCCATTGGGAACATGAGTGAATAAATTTAAATTATACATATACAATTCTTGTAGCAGTATGACTTAGGTTATCAATTAGATAGTTCGGCACTCGGCACTTTCAAAGATAACAGAGCGTAGCAGATGTGTTTACACTTTGAATGTTAAAGGTCTACTTCGGCCTAATTCTAACGTGAGAATGAATCAATACTCTTTCAGGGTTCCTTTAAAAAAAATATGTTATACAAACATTAAATATCTTTTACCTTTAATAAATGAACTGGTGTATAATTTTTGTAAACATGTGCTTTGAGTTGGATTTATTTCTTCTTTGTGTTATTCAAGAGAAGTAACTTTATTTTGTT
Source organism: Vesta saturnalis (assembly GCA_036346205.1). Classification (NCBI taxonomy): domain Eukaryota; kingdom Metazoa; phylum Arthropoda; class Insecta; order Coleoptera; family Lampyridae; genus Vesta; species Vesta saturnalis. Next base: position 5,707,567 of record JARFJB010000966.1, on the reverse strand, counting down.
GGAAAACTGAAAAAATAGACAATTTATATTGTTTTTTGTCTTTTTTAACATAATAATAAGCAGGAAATAAGAACAAGCTTTCTATGTGCTGGATGTCAATGTATGCTTTTTATAAATGCGTGTGTATTTTTATCGGATATTCGTGGCGTTCTCAAACAACTTCGGGATTTTCGCCTAAGTTGGAAAGCGTTCCGAGTTCTGCTGTTTTTCACCTAGAACTGGGAAATGGAAAATGTTTGAGTTGTGAGATTTTTTACCAAGTATTGAAACCAACCTTAAAATACTAGATCTAATATAATTTATATTATAGATAAACCTTTGGAAATTTGTGATCTAACCAAAACAGATTAAATTTATTATAAGAGATTTTCAGAACTTCAATCATCTAAGGTAACTAATTATTAAAACAATTAAAAAAAGAGTTCATAGCTTTCGTAATAACTTCCAAAATTCTGATAAACATGAAAACAATTTTAGATACGTATCAAGCTCTTTTTCTAATAAAAAACCTATTTTACTAAAAAATCTTAAATTTTTATCTAACCGGTTTGTGAACCTCCAAACATAAATTCTATTTTATGTTATTTAGCAAATTAAAATGAATAGCCCTAGAAGAATAAAACCGTTTCCGAAGCTACTTGTAACGACTGCATTAAAATTTATATTGGAACTTCTTTATAACATTTAAAAAATAGGTTAACCACACGTAAATTTGACGTAAAATTGAAAACTGTAGATTGGATTGAAACCAACGTTCTTTTAATTACCATAAAATAGAAATTTTACATGAAAAAAGACTACTTTTGGAAATGATGCATATAGATAGTTTTAGCTCATGTTACAGTAAAAAGATTAGACAACATTTCGGCAGTTTATGACATCTTTCTAAATTTGACATTAGGTTTATTTCTAATGATAAAATTAACAAATGCTGAGGAAATATATATTTAACCCATAAGAGACCAAGCCTTGAAATAACATAAATATTTTTCAATTGAACGTTTATTTACCTTAAAAATACAGCAAAGAACACCAAACATCATACAAAAAAGTAAACTGACAGCTAACCTGTCTTCAAAAAAATTTTGGGTTAACGCAACTTTGAGCTTATTCGATATCCTACTTGTTGTTCGAGTGAAAAGATTCAATTTCGATGCAGATGGACATCACATTTCTGGCATTTATATATAGTTGTTCTCTTACACAATCTACATCTTCTTCTTTTCTTATTTTGCTCCTCCACTATCTTATTTCTAAGGGCAAATAATGTTGTGAAGGTCGTCCATAGTTTGATATTTCTATTGTATCTTTTTCAAAGTTATCGTTTTCACGTAGGGTTAGAGTGTTTTCAGACTTCATCAGAGACATAGCTATGTATGATCGAAACCCTAACTGCGATATATGTCCTCATTTACCATTCTATGTATTTTCCATGTGTTTACAATAACGCTGTCTATCATATTCGTGAAGAGAGGCCACCACCATTTTTTGCCTCTTACTCTAATGCGACAGTTTACTATTGCATTGTCATGCAAATCAACTCCACTCATGTTTTTACTATACTCCGAGATTACTTGTGGCTGCGACACATATGATCTTTTTCTGACTCCGGTTATATCTTTTGTTATTTGCTAAAGATTGCATAGTACCATTGTTACTAACCACAGTAACAGTAGAGTTGTCGTTCCACTTTACCATCATTACTTCACATTTATTTTCAAATGCAGTCATATGTTCCCCTATCGGTTTTCTTCTATGAAAAATTTGTGTCAAAGGACACTTTGCGGTACGGTCTTCTCGGATGGTACCAGTTGCAAAGTATCATTGAATTAAAAAAACAAAGGAGTATATACGAGGAGAAGAAATTATGAAAAAATATTTCGATGTTCGGATGGACTTCGAACAACTGATGACAGATCTGTAACGACTTGCTCACCTAAACCTAGATCGCTGGGTTCATAATTTTCCAGCACAAGGAACAAATTTATATAAGTAATCGTTTGCACCCACCATAACTTGAATCCAAATCGCACAGGTTTCCTTTAAGAAATATGGAACCATTTCCTCATCTATTGAAAGGTTGTGGGAAAATACCCCAAATTGAAGATTTTCTCGTTGATCACATCAAAATAGTTCTCAGCTTTGAAAATGTATTTTCATTATTCACTTGGCTGTTATCACATAAATATAGATTTTGTTTGGTTGATGAAAACTTATTACGGGTTATACACTTTCTGACTAGAGGCAATCCTTTATCCTCATCTTTTGACCAAGATGATTTTGTGATAGGTAATGTATGATATCCCGTTAGAATAAGTATTCCCAGAAATTTCTTCAAGCTTCTAGCTTAACAGTGTGGCGATTATTGTCATGTGCGTATTTGATACTGAATTCAACAATCTTCGTCAACACCTCAAAATATTGAGAGAATAGTTCATATAGGGATTTACCGCCTTCTGAATTTATAGTTCCTTCTATGTGAGCCTGCTCTTCCGAATTTGACGTAGTAGTGTTTGTGGGCTCAATTTTTTTCCACTTAGGTAAGTCTTCCTTCGGCTGTTTTGTTATTTTTTTATTTAAACCTTTTTTTCTAGTTTTCTCGTCCTTTCTCTAACCGATTTCTCCTTTCCTTTCGTTCGTGACTGGGTGTTTCCTGAGAATTGGCTTCCAGGTGGATGGCAATCTCTGAGTGTCGTCTCGTGAATTCAAATTATGTGGTCGTTTTTCGATTTCGATATCTTCTCTGATAATCTCCGGTGTGATAGATACTGTATGTGTGCTATTATTCTTGTGTTGTCAAAATCTATCGCGTGTGAGGTCTCCTTTACATGTTGGGCCAGTGAAGACGTTTCCTGGTCTTTTTGTACTGCGTTACGATGTTCCTCCTTCTTACATTAATGCGTCTGTTTGTTTGTTCACGAACATACGTAGGCCAAACAAACAGACGCATTAATGTAAGAAGAGAGGACATCGTAACGCAGTATAAAAAGACCAGAAAACGTCCTCATTGGCCCAACATGTAAAGAAGACCTCACACAAGAGATAATAGCAAACATACAGTATCTATCACACCGGATTATCAGAGAAGCTATCGAAATCGAAAACGACCACATAATTTGAATTCGCGAGACGACACTCAGAGATTGCCATCGACCTGGAAGCCTATTCTCAGGAAACACCCAGTCACGAACAAAAGGGAAAGGAGACATCGGTTAGAAAAAGGAGGATAAAAGGAGAAAGTGAAAGCGAAAGTGAAAGTATCATCACAACGACCATAACCAAGAAGGTCAGCATACAAATACCGCCGACCATCAGCGAGGACCTCAGTTCAGTTGGAGTTACCAGGATCAGAACACGAAGACTTGAAAATGGCAGATGCGATTATGCCGAAACGTCATCATTTCAACATCGGTTCAACATGGTTTTAAGAACCATGGAGGAGAATCTACGCGAGACCAAGCCCGTAAGAACATCAATTTTATATATATATATATATATATATATATATATATATATATATATATATATATATATATATCCATCTACACTACCCACATTCTGTAGGACATCACCTTCTTCCAATATTGCTAGAAGATCTGCCTGAGATAAAGGGCGTTTATTTTTCCAAGACATCTGAAAAGAGTAATAAAAAAGGTAAACTGTAACTCAAGTTGTATGAATTATTCATAATTACAATTTTTTCTAATAAATAATAAATCATTATGCTTCCTATTTATCTACTTATTTGCTCAAAAAAACCTAGCTTAACTAATTGTTATAACCTTTTTACACAAAGTACTATATACGTGTTTATTCATCAAGTTTATCACAAATTGAAGAAAGGAAAAACGATGACAAACAGTTAACCTGTGTAGACTTGTAGGAACCGCACGCTTATGATAAACGAATTTATGTTACAGATGTAGTTATTCGCTAATCCCAACGTTTCGTAAACGTAACATTATAGTAATTTATAATACGACAAGCGCAATGTTATTATTTTTCAGTAAAATGAAGTTTGTTGATAATATAAGGTTTACAGCAACTCACATTGGATACAATATCTGGTGTGGAACACCACACGACCTTCCAACCTATAAAATGGAAATTAAAAGAAATGAAATAATTTTAATAACATTTTGTTTAGGATAACATCTTTTATAAGAAGCTCATTACAAAAATAGGCAACATTGTAAACGCAAAAACAATAATCTATGTCAAGCAGACGTTTAAAACTTCACGATAGACAGAGGTTAATAGACCATCTAGAGGCTAACTTAACACTTTCGCTGCCCACGCTTATAAATCGTTTATTTCGAGCTTATTTATAGAATAATTGTTGCTGTAAATGTAATTTTTTTGCAAAAAAATGTTGACGCTTGTAAACGGCGAGGGCACTGAGCCTCGATGCCTTTAGCCTAGGGCCACCGACGCTTGAAAGCGTTCATATATATAACTGAAAACTTGGCTGCATTTATATCAAGTTACATAAAAATAGAAAAATATAGAATATACAAAAAACTTTCATACAAAATAAATGCACAAAATTAAACTTGAATATTAAAACTGATACAAATAAAAATTTAAATACGTTGGAAAAACTAGAAAATCATATAAAACCGAAAACCAGAATGAGAAAATCACACGAAAACGAAGGTTACAAATCTATTTATGCATTATAATGCTACAGTTTAGGCAGTACCCTGGGTTTCCTGGACAACTGTCACATTCGTAAATGGTGTCTGTGCGTTTGTTTTCCGTTTCCACACACATTTTACATCTTTTTCTTGATATTTGCTTCTTGCCTGGAGTTTGTTCCCGTTTTCGTAGTTGATGTGTACATTCACGATGCAATACTGGAACAGGTTTAGTGATGGGAGGCAAGAGTTGTTTTATAACAGCCAACCTATAATCATATAAGGACATCCGCTGCCCCGAATATTTGTTATACAAATGGTGTGAATTTGCGAGTATAAGCTCCATTACATGAAAAATTTTTTTTTTTTGGCCAGCGTATGGTTTTCCTTTCAGAAAGGTAATAATACAGCATTTGGTCATAGTGGTCAATTCCTGACATATGTCTGTTATATTATGCAATTGGTAGAGGCTTGGAAATCTTTTGTTTCCTTTTATTTTCCACCTCTACCATTTCATTAGTGTATGCATTGGAAATATAATGCACATCTCGCTTGTCTTTCCATTTGCCGATCATAATTCCTTTGGCATATCGTGCAATTGTTTCGCCTCGTTTTAAAGCAGAAATCACATCGTTTGGTTTTGTTCGTCTGTTGGGCCGCAATGTTCCAGTAGCACATGTTCAATTCTCTAGTAGTTTTCTATACAACTCGAAGCTATTGTAAAAATTACCCATGTATACATGGTGGCCCAGATTTAATCGGTTTTGTAATAAATGCAACACTACTTTGTTTGTGTGTCCTTTACCCCCCAATTCGTCTAACATACCAGAATATATACAAAATTTAAGGCAAATACCTCTAGAAGTGGTCAACATATATAATTTGACACCGTACTTATGCCGTTTATTTTTAATGTACTGCCGGAATTGTAACCTCCCACGAAATAGTACCATGGACTCATCAAGAGAAAGATCATATCCAGGAGAATATGCCTCAGCCATACTTTGATTGAAATAATTTACAACTGGTCTTATTTTGTAAAGTCTATATTCATTGGCTGGTTCTTCTGGACCAGCAAAGTGCAGGGCTCGCAAAATAATTAAATATCGGTTCCTACCAATACTAGAAGCTATTGCCTCATTGTGAAAAAATGGACCAGACTTCCAATAATCTTGAATCCTCGGAAGATTTACTATACCCATATGTAAGCTAATTCCCAAGAATATTAGTAATTCTTGCTCTGTGAGCTCTTTCCATAAAGTTATTCTCGACTGTGGTTTTGTTGACGCTGAGAGAAATATATTTTCAGCATTTGCATTAGTTTCGCGTACTAATAATTGTACAAATTCATCCGTTAATAAAAGATGAAAGAAGGCAATGGTACTTTCGGAAGGCAAAACCAGTAAACTTTCGTTACCTGAAAAATCTCTAACATGCATATCTACGGGATTGACTTGCCAGTCAATTGTTTTTACAACATCATCTACTAAAATGTTGTCTTCAACATTATTTTCCTGCGGGCACTCATCCCCTGCATCCGACCCTGCATCTGACCCTGACTCAACGGCTGAAGACAATCATCGATTTCGTCATCATCCCAATCACTATCTTCTATTATTTCTAGCAACTCCGCCTCTGTCAATTTATGATATTTCGAAAAACGTCTTTTTTTAGCTTGTGAGGGACCTGCACTATTACTACCACTTTCCATTGTTATATAGGATTAAAAACTTCAACAGCAAAAAACCGCACGTTATTTACATTTAAAAATATCTTTAGTAAGGTGCCCACGTTCACTAACTACACTTAACTGCGTGCCTACACAACTGAATCAATAGAACCTGCAATCGGTTTAAAACGCTTCAAAGCGTCAGAAGCACCGGTGCACAACTAACTAAACGCTTATAAGCGTTATGGGCACTGAATGTGTTAAAAGAAATTTTAGGATAACTATGCAACCTCTTTTTTGCACTTCGTGGATTAGAAGTACTATTTGGTTCCCCCATTTCGGGGACTGAAGTGTTATTTTTAATCTCTAGGGATTAAAAAATAATTTAATCTTGTTATGGCATTGAAACATTTGGGATTTTAAATAATTCATAAATTTCATTAGCCTTGAATAGTATAGCTTCTTTGTCAAAGTGACTTTTCTAATCATTTAAATTTATCATAAATTTAATATTTTAATTTTCAGAAAATAATATAATTATTTCTATTATTACTCCACGAAGTGCAAAAAATAGTGTAGATACCACGGGATTGAAGTTCCTTACTTCCTTGAATAGTTGTTAGTCTCGGGCTAAAGCCCTCGACCAACAAACTCTATTCGCGGGATTAAATGAGTCACTTCAATCGCTTGTTATCTAATATACTATTATATACGTTCATAACGAAAACAGGCAAATTTGTAAAAACAAAAACTGGAATCTTTGTCAGAATGACGTTTAAACCTTCATGTCAGATAGAAATGAATAGACATAATATATGTTAACTTAAAAAAAATCTAAAGCCGCCCGCTTATAAAAATATCGATAATACGGCTTCAGCATTTTCAATCATATTTATTTAATTTGTACATTTATTACGCAGTACATTAAGATACTCTAAAGAAAATTTATGTAAAATTAAATTTTCTTTGAAAAATAAGTCGAGACTTTTTCTTATAAAATTAATCGTTATTCAGATAATGAAAAAATTTTAACTAACACATAAATTCTACCTTAGGAATTCTTTGCCGCTAAATTACCATTTGTATGAAAAAGTTGAATGAATACAACATAATTAATAGATATGTTTAAGGTTTATATCTAGGTATTTTTATACCTTTGAAATATGTAGCTGTTTTACAAATGTTTGATAAAAAAGCACTACCCCTCCTAATAAATCGCCGCTGGATTTCTCCTAAAATCTAATCAGCTTTAAGCCAAATGAAAAAAAGCTTAAACACAAAATTCTAAGTGCGTAGGTATTTTCGTTCTGGAGTTACCGTGGACACTACGCACTCACGCACTGACGCACTCACGCACTCACGCACTCACGCACTCACGCACTCACACACTCACGCACTCACGCACTCACACATTCAAGCACGCACGCACGCGCCCGTTATCGCATTACTGCGACAGTTTTTCATGCTGTTTAATTGGATCTTTGTTTACATGCATAATAAAGTGAGCATTGACTTGGTGGTTATGGTAATGCAGCAATTTGTCTCAATATAACATTATGCGACATAGTTAAAATATAATCACGTCGAATAATAATTGTAATAATTTTCTTTATAATTTTAACAAGATTAGCACTCATCTGTGTTGCTATTGAGAAGTCCCATTCGTGGACTTCGTACACTCGTGAGAATTTCATAGCAATAAAGGTTCGTAAACCTAGTTAAAATTATCAGAAAATGATCACCACTTATGTAATTACCGTTGATTGTTGTTTAGACAATCCGATCAGCCAATGGTAATGAGAAAAAATTTCAAATCGACCAATAACGTCAAAATTACAATGATTATTTGCTAGTAGCTAATTACAACAAAAACTTTTCATGTTGTTTAGTTTGATATTTGTTTAAAAAAAATGCATAAAAAAGTTAGCATTCACTTAGTTGTTAACACATCCATTTGTCTGAATCTAAACATTAAAAATTCAACATCGTCGCCATTGTTGAGTTGAATTCGGATTTCGTTTTTGACATTTTCTCTACAATAAAATAAGTGAATTGGTATGAATTCTAAGAAACTTTACAATTAGCCATCTTACAGAAACAAACATTAGCAAGATTTGGTTAACGTTCGGCTGATTCAATACAAACAACTGTCGAACAGACAACACCAGTCAACACCAAAAAAAGCGGGAACACAATTTCGAAACAGTTTTTAGACTTTTGCTTTGAGCGCAATTATGAGTTAACTGCATCGACCGAGGTGAAACAGATCGCATCAATTTTGAAGGACTGGGCATATAACATGCGCAAAAAAAATGGAAAAAACTACAAAGACTCTGGTATCAAAACATTGTGAAATGGAACCGCAAGACTTATCCAGGAAAACATTTCAGGCAACACAATAGAAAAATTGACCCCTTCTGTATTATAAGTGTTTTGTAACTGTGGTTTTCTATTAGTGGAGTTTATTTCAACCTACCATGCGAATGCGGCAGAGCATACATAGGAGAGAGCAGTAGATCACTCAAAGTGAGAATGCATGAACATAAGAACAACGTCCGCAAGGGCGAAACATGAAGATCAAGAATCGCCGAACATGTCTGGAACGAAGACCACCGCATCCAATGGTATAACATACAGATAGTGGCAAAGGACGAGAACACAACTCGTCGGAAACTCAAAGAAGCCACATACATCGCACTTGTGATATTGGATTACTCAGTGGCTCAGAGGTAAAGGTGTCAGACTAGTAAGTGGACGGTACCAAGTTCGAATCTGATAGTAGTCAAGTGCTTGGGAAAAAATTATATGTAACATATGAATTCGACTAAAGTACAAAAACCGTCCTTCTCAGTGCTAAGCTTGATGACGGAATAAGATTCCGCTTCCGAAACGTCGCGCTCTAAAACCATGTGGAAATAGGCTGATCAACTCCACTAATTGACCGCTTCACTGACATTAAATTTAAGACCGCGCGAGACGTAGTTTAAAAAGTAGTCACGCCGAATTACATTCGTGGTAATAATTTTTTGTATAATTTTAACAAAATTAGCATTCATCTTTGTTACCATTAAGTAATCCCATTAGTGGACTCGTCCAATCGTGAGATCTCTCCTGCAACAAAGATTCGTGAATCTAGTTAAAATTAGCAAAAAGTTATCACCACCTATGTAATTACTGTTGAAAACGCTTAAACTGTATTATTGATATATTTATAGAAGTGGGCGGCTTGGGAATTGTTTTGTTCAAGGTAACGTTTAGATGTCTATCTGACAGGAATGTTTAAACGTCTGTCAGGTTATTATTGTTGTTTTTACAGTGTTCCCTATTTTATTGATGAACGTAATGTAGTGTGGTGTATTACGAAAGAGGTTGCATGATAGACCTGTAATGATCCTGCGAATCCTTTACATAAATTTCCTATCCTAGTAAATAATTCCTATCAAACCTTATTTCCTAGTTATTTCCACAACTGTGTTATCATTATTTATAAATGTTATCAGTTGTCCTTTCCTGTTCCCACTCTCTAGAATTCTGATGTAAGTACCCGACCACTTCGCATATACACTTCACTTCCTGATAATACTTTATACCTTTTAACATTTAACTTTGTACTGGCACATTTATACCAAATTTACCCTCACGTATTTATACAGTTATCTGATTTACCTGTCCTGCCAGAACACACCAGTATCCCTAATTAAATATCCAAACCTGCCACCCATTTATACACCTCAATCATCCACCACTTACGTTCCTTAACCCAATATTATCATAACCACCCTTTTGGAGTCACGCTTTTGTAAAAGGCTCTTGGCTGCTGTTAGTACCGAGTCACGTGCTTAATGGTACGTGGTAATTAGTTTGCCGGAGGCTATGTCTCGTATTACTAAATATTGCGACGCCCCAAAAACTCCCCTGTACTTTGATATACTCACCCTCCACAAGAGGGAATATCATTATAATCCACACCAACGGGCTTTTGTATTATTCTCAATAGAGATAGTTATTCCGACGGAGGTCCTGCCCCGAACATCTAATTGCTTCTACTTAAACCAACCCCCTTGAAGCATAACTACCCTTTCATCATTGTCGGCAGCTGGGCTCCGTATACGATATCCCTATCCTTAATTATCATCGAGAAACGTCTTCCAAGACACCTAATAATTACCTGAATCCTCCCGTGCCCTCTAATTCCTCAGTTTCCAACACTACCTGATTACAATTACAGTTAAACTATTTACATATCCTACGATACCAGTCCAGAACATCCAATTGTCATAAAAGCACACATAACTGATGTACACATCATTCAGACATCCATAATTACTAAAATTTAGAGTTTCACTCATACAAGGTGGCACGATCACGTGAAAATAAATCGACAGCGTCGTCCCTAGCAGCTGTATGCCAACCAGAATTATTTTTATTTTATTATTTGTTGTTTTATTATTTATCCAGAATATTTCAAGTTTGTTTAGTTTATTACATAGAGTTTCATTTATTTTATAACCATTTGTATAATAAAAGTGTTTATAACCGGTCTGGTTTACATTAGTGAATTATTTACAAAATAGTGACGTCCTTTATACCCCAATCCTGAAGGGCATAAAAAAGCAAGCGCTACCGACCTGAAATTTGCTTTATAGACCTAGTACACTACAAAGTGACGTATATTGACAATATTTTATAAACCATACATTATCAGATTTTAAACAATTAACACGACTTCTGACATATATTTCTGTAGGTTGTTTGAAGCAAAAAGTGGCAGAAAACTCCAATTGGTGCAAGGTGTTAAAATACTACAAATTCGCAACAAATTATTTTAAGCAATTAGACAGAAAAATTGTGTGAAATATTAATTTGACAATTGTCTTTTTTTTTACCTTCCAACCTATATATACATAATGTAGGTATAGAAGGTTATGCAATTGACTTTTTTTTCCACTATCACTAAATCGGCGTAGTAGCTCATTTTACAAAGTTTGTTCAAGTTTCGCCAAAATCGGCCATGATGTCTGAGCGTGTGTGTGTGGATGTATGCTAATATACGCGGTAACTCCAGATCGAAAACACGTACGTACTTACAATTTTGTGTTTAAGCTTGTTTTCATTTCTCCTGCAGCTGACTAGATTTTGAAAGAAATTCAGTGGCGCAGAGGAGGGGTATATTAGGGGCTGTTTTTTACTCTATCAAATATCTCTGAAACAGGTGTATATTTCAAATATATAAAAATACTAATGTATAGACCCTAATTATACAGCACAAACTCTTGTCACAAAAGAAAGCTGCAGATTTTAGAGCTGATTTTATGTCGATTTAACGTAAATTACCTTAGTACAAAAATACTTCCTAAGAGAGCTAGAGCTCTTGGAAGATGGCGCCCTAACAATGGTTAATTTAAATGTCTTCAAAATGGTTTTCCTTTAAATGTTAGCGTTCTGTACATTTATTTAATGGAATATGCGCAATCGTGCGGCGTGAATATGATTTTTTAGTTGTACTTATAAGCGGCTCGTTTGGGCGGGGCATTGGACATTGTTATTCATAAGTTTTTTGTTTTTCAAAACTTCGCAATTTTAATATAAAATTTAAAAAATTTCAATTTTTTTCGTAAAAGAATGATAATCCTGTCTGAAGTCGCTACGCCGCACCGTTTTCGAAATAAATCAATTTGAACTTGTCATCTGTTAAATCATACTTTTATAAAATTAACTAACGAATTCATTTACAATTATGGAAGATGGCTATGGACCCGAGTTTATTTCTTACTTTCTGAAGCAAAATTAATTTATGGCATGAGAGCAGTTGGACGTTCACGTGATTGTTATTTTGTTTATTTTCCATAAACAATTTGTTAAAGAAAATTTCATTTTATATAACTTTTCTTTATAACGTTTCTTAAGATAAAGCGAAATAAGAGTAAAAATTAGATAAATATGGTTGAAAATACCTAAACTGTATTACCGCTATTGTTATATGAGCGGTGAGCTTTAGTATCTCTATCTGACATGCAGCTTTAAGCGTCTCTTGGACATAGATTATTGTTTTTGTTTTTACAATGTTACCTATTTTAGTAAGCAACTTATTGTAAAAGAGCAATTTAAATTGTGAAATTATAACGAAAATTCAGTTGATCTAGTGACAAAGAAATAAGTGATATTTTCCTTACTAATGCGAGGAAAAGCTAAAAATAATTGAAAGTGCAAATATTGTCAAGTTGGCGATAATAAAAATATTGAGTAATAATTTACAATAGCGTTTTAACTGCGTATTAAAGGTGTTCCAAGTTGATGTTTTGATAGCGAGTGATAAATGTTCAATAAGCCAAATGTCCCACTTAATAGATCGATATAGAAAATATAATAAACAAAAACATTGAGGATTAAAGGCATAGCCGTTCGTGGCTCGCTTGCATTTTTTTGCGCAGGCTATTTGTAGTTAAAAAGAAACAATTAAGTAAAAACTAAATAGTGTAAATATATTAAGCAATTATTTAAAGAATATCATTAAATTATGGGAAGAAAATTAGAATTGTGTTCATCTCCAACAAAGATCAAGGAAGATATTGAAAAGAACAAAGAGAGTAAGGCGTCAGCAGTCTATAACCTATTTGAGGCCTCTTCACCGGTCCAAGGGATGGAAGCACTGCGTCACCAGTTCGAATGGAGTGATAACAAGTGAGAACCTTTTGATAGTATAAATAAACGAAAATTGGTGTGTTTTATTTATTTTTAAATTTCTGTTTAGATACAACTGCTGAACGAAAATATATTTGTGAAGGATTGTTTTTGCATGTTGATATTAAGCAAAATACTAACAGAATTAGAATCATTTTTATATAATGCTGTATACAAAACAGTGTGCATTTAGGATTTCAATTAATCAATTAATTAAACATTATCACTTTTGATTCATTTTATTATTGACTGTTACAAATCTTAAAAGCTCATATAAACACTGCGTGTGCAAATACTGAAGCAAGCAAGTTCAATTAATTACAAAGTACAGGTAACTAATAACCTCAGATTGAGTATAATTCTGATGAATGATAACAATAACCATTTATCACATGATTAAGCTAGCTGGAGCGTCCCGGTAGATGGAAAAAGGAATTTGTTGAGTAATTATTAAAATTCATTTACACGACCAAAAATGTGATAACAGTAAAAGTAAAGTTTAGTTAATGAATTTAATCTTTATAAATTAAAATCACGTAGTTACCGTTGAATTATTTCCGATTTTCATGGAAAACAATTTAAAAAATTTACTCAATAATTTTGAAATTATAAAAGACTGAAAAAGACGCCAAATATTATTCTTTGTAGCCAGGTGTATGCAAACAAGGTAATAATTGCAGGTAATACGCCCGTTACAAAACATCCCCAACAGTACGACGAAAAAAAAACCATTACAAAATAACCCCCAACAGCATGGCGAACAAAGAGAACTATTACAAAATGGTGCCCAACGTACGAACTGTTACAGTTATTGACACTTTAGAAAGAAAACTGTTTTTCTCTCGTTACTCGAAAGAAACTTAATATCGTCTGAAACTGCATTATATAGTTGGCTAAAAATTTTAGCAGGCCCAATTTTTCATCGTACAACTCCTTAATGTAATCCGTATCTTTGCAAATTTATTACACGAATTGCCTTTAAAATGATTGAAACTACCAGATTCTGAATAAATATCAAAAAGTAGTTTAATATTGGCAATAAACTCATGCTTTGCACCAAGGCTTGTTAATGTTTGTTCCATAAGAATGTCAAGTATAACTAAAATACTAGTTAAACATGCTTCACGGGCTTTGTAATACTCTCTACCTGATAAAAACTTACTTATTGTCGACGCATTACACGTTGCAGATTCAACCCAGGCTTAATCGAGACCGCTTCCTTAGATATATTTTCCCAAAGCTGCTAGTGCCCAAAACACGATGTGCAGCTCACCCGGCCTAAATAGGTACTTATTGCGTACGCGTTCGTCTAAAGTCCACAATTTTATTGCCATCTCATATAACTGCATATTAAAGGATATTACGGTTACTAGATGCTGTTTACCGGAAATCAGACTGTTTACACTCTGCGCCTGTGTTATTGCTTGATATAGTACGCAGTAATTAGTAGGTAGCAATTTTATCAGAGGAGCTAGTAAAGAGCCGTCACATTTTCTTGGAGATTTGGAACATAAGGAACTAGAAGCTAACCAAATTCCTAATGTTCGCACCAAATGATGCTAAAACTGATGCCGCTATCCACACATCTTTTTTGTTCCTCTCTATATCGCAAGGTGTAGCGATGTGATCAAACCTCACGCGGTTAGCTTTGGTATAAATTTAGTACTGGGTGGTTCTAAACAGCTGGTTACTACTACTACTAGATCTGTTTGCCTGTCTAACTTTAGTCCTGATAATAACGGTTCTTCCTTCCCACAACCCACAGATGCATTTTTAAAAATTGCTATAACAGAACTATGAAAGGTGTTCACACCATTTGAAGTCGCTTCTAAGAAATCAATGTTCTATATACCAAATCAGGAAAGAACTAAATTTCATTACCCAGTGAGGGTCAATTACATTTACATTTAGACTAACCATTCTATTAAAGACTGAGTGGTACACTGAGATTTAAATTTTGAAAACTATGTTGCAATGTATCGATAAAAATAGGTTTTGTAATGTATTTATAAGATGTTTTGCTCTAAAGTTTTTATGCAGTTCTAAGGCTAAGTCAACTGCAACTGGAATCTCTTTTATAGAAACCTGTCAATATTTGTGCTGTTTGCTACTATTAAAGGCAGACTCACATGTTGACACAAAATAGAGGATGATTTAAATTTCCTTTTGTCTTCTTGATCTATTGTACTCTGGGCTGTCTTTGAAGAATTTCCTTCTATTATTTTTCTAGAACCAAGTAAAAGAACTTTAAAGAAATTAAAAAGCATCAGTGGGTCTTGAAAGTTATTAAACTAACCGTTAAATTTCCAATTTGGCATGTACTCGATTTCTTGTCTTAGAATTCTCGCTACATCATAGATTTTATTTAACGAACTCCGTTTCGGCCGAGATGTTTCTCTTACTATAATTTTATCAACCGTTTCGCACAGTACAAGTTGCTCAGGGCAAGTTGAATTGTTTGGCCTTTTAAACAAAATATCGGGAATATTTTCCTTTAAAATACACTTCTAAATAGGTTTGTAGTTTTCATTTCTAATGTCAATATTAAAATCGGAAAATATATTTAAAAATTTTGTATGGACGTCATTCATACCACCAAAGGCAATATCTGTCAGATAGAGTGTTTTACTATGGTGGTTATTTCTGGATAAGCCGTTTGTAGTTTAGTCGGTATTAGAAGTTGGACTGACTGTTTGTCTAGTTGACCACGAGCATTCACCTGCACTATCCCCAACTTGGCAACTTTCACTATTTCTTAATCTTTGTATGCTTGTTTTATTTGTAAGATCAACATTTTTTGTGATATTAGTAGAAGTAGGACACCTTGGCCGCCATCTTGGATTTTATGGCGAAAACCCACCTTTCACTTTCTTATATGCCCACGTGGGGATCGTATTTTTTCACCCCTATGGTTTCTTTTCGGAGGCCTCTTTCAACCCTTGATGGAATTTTCATGTCTAATTACGGCCTTTTTGTTTTTACTCGCCCACGCGTGAGACCGTGTTTTTTACCCCTATTATTGGCAATTTCTTTTCGGATGCCTTTTTTAACCCTTGATGAAATTCATCCCTAATTATGAGCTTTTTGTACTTGATCACTTGAGAAGTGTATTAAATTTCACTGTCATTGGTAAATTGGATCTCAACACGCAATGGTCAAAAATTGGACTTGAGGTTGGGATTGATGACACAGGCTTATCAGAATATGGCCTTTTCTAAACCAATATTAAAACTGTTTACCTTTTGAGATACCATTTAATCAGCACATCCTCTGCGTTAGGAAATTGTATACACGGTTCTGATTCCAAACACTTTAATATTTCTAAAAGCTGTGTTTATTGCACTAGCTGTAATTAGGACCCATTTTGTAACTTAAATCAAATGAGATTAGGTTATAATAACCGTATTTCTTTTAATTTCGTATCTACAGATTAATAACACTTTCTACATTTTTACTATATGCATTGGGTTGTATATAACTAGATAATTAAATTTCACTGTCATAATTAATTTAAGTCTCAACACATCAAACAACCTGATTTAAAGCTTAATTCACACTTACTGCAACTCAGAATATTGTACCTTTCCTTAAAGCGAATATTACAAAGCTGGTATGAACAATGCTTACTACAGCATACTTGCTTTTATCACAACCTCTCATTAAAATGTGTTGAAAGTAATAATTACAGGTCCTGAATTCCAAACACTTAATATGTAGTAAGAAAGATCACTGTTCATGTACTAGCTGTAATTAAATTTGTGCTAACTTAAATAAACTTAAATTTAAAGGTTAATAATTATACCGTTTTGCTGGCTAACTATAAACACATTAATAACACTTTCTATATTTTTACTTATGCATAGTTGGTATATAACTAGGTATTGATTTACCCATAATTAATTTTAAGAGTGTAAACATACAAACAACCTAATTAGCTTTATCACACTTACTGCAACTCGTATTTACCTTTCCCTTAAAGCAATTAATAACAAAGCGGTATGAACAAAATGCTTTACATACACAGGCAACTTGTTTTTATAAAAAACCTCATTAAATGTTTGGAAAGTAATAATTACATGTTTTAAATTCCACAACAATATGTAGTAAGAAATCACTGTTCATGTTTACTTTAGCTAATTACTGTGTCATTAACGTTATATAATACCTATTAAATTTAATAGGTTAAAAAATTAATTACCAATATCGAATGGGTAAAATAATTTCTTTTAAAAAACACTAAATCATAAATTTTATAACACGATTTTTAAAAAGATACTGAATTAAAAAGAAAGAAAAAACAGTAGGTATTACGCAACCCTTAATTAAAAAGTAAGGTACTAAAAAAAATCTCTTTATTTATCAGAATAGAATGGCTGGAGATAAACCGGCTATTGCATTCCTATCATTAACTAATTTAGAAAGTAATACACAAAACCTGATTACTGCTACGCGTATTTACCAATTATATTGTAGTATAAATTTACATTCAATACTACATATTTAAAAATTTTGCTAAAGCAAAATTACTTCAAATAATTGAATCTTGAGATTACATAAACTATTGTTATGGAATATATTAATATCATGCAACCATGATTTATCTATATACCAACGCGCACACACACGCACGCCACACGACACCACGCACGCAGCACGCACACACACACACACACACACACACGCACACACACACACGCACGCGCAAAAACATACAAACACGGAAACACACCAACACAAAAAACACGAAAACACGTAAAACGAAAACTCGCAAATATGAAAACACACAAAAGAAAACACGCCAACGAAAAACACGCTAACGCGAAAACTCGTAAAGCTGCAAACATGAATCAAGACGGGGAGCACCGTTAGGAAAAACAAGTTTATTAACAAAATTGAAGGAAAGCCTAGCGTTTGAAAATATATTATTATTATTATAAACAACAATACATCATTTTTATTTAATAACAACCTTTATCGGTCTTCTTCTTCTTGAACCGTGATTCGTCGCCATGATCATCATGGTTTTGAGATTGGTCCTTCTCCTCTACCTCATCGCTCTTCTTCCTCTCCTATGAATCATCACCATCACCTTGTGTATTAGATACATTCAGCTCATCCACGTCATCATTTCCATCTTTATCTTGAACTGTTGTGTTGTAATAGTTTATTAACAAGTCAGTAAAATCTCTAATGTCTGCTGATGTTGGCTCATAAGCAGGAGAATACATCATAATATTGCTCACTCGATGATAGTTACACTTTAAAGAGCGAAACACACGAGAAACGAGAACGCTGCTAGCCTAGGGCCTTGTGCGCTAGCGCATTCGTCAATGTTCGGGTAGAATCGGTGATCTTCGGGGAAGTTTGAAGTATTGACCTAATCACACTCTAATATTTTTTCTAGGGTCATGTTTATAAATCTAAACTCCTCTTTTATGGTTGAGGTATTTTCTCCTAAGACGGCAGCTTGCGTTACAATGTGTAGATAGGAATTAAAAGAAATACAATTATGCAATCTCATTTGATAAAATAAAAATTGATCCTAATACATATTAATAAACACAGATTAAACAAAAATCTTTTCCAATCAGAATACGTGCAATTGCTTAACCTCCAGGGGTTGTACTGCTCCTAATATGACCAAAAGGGTTTTAATTAGGATTAAAAAGGCCACCCGAAAAGGAGCCGGCACCCTACCCCAACCCCAAGGGCAAGACCAACCCCAAGTCCAACACCAAGCTCAAGATATAAATACACTTCTCACGTGAGCAAGTACAAAAAGGTCATAATTAGGGGTAAAAATTCTATCAAGGGTTGAAAAGAAACCATAGGGGTGAAAAAATACGATCCCCACGTGGGCGTATAAAAAAGTGAAAGGTGGGTTTTCCCCAGAAAATCCAAGTTGGCGGCCAAGGTGTCCTGCTTCTACTGATATTTTACACCACGCTTTAAAATTTCTAGATCTCCTTTAAAAATATTTTGTAACATAATAACAGCGTCTTTACTGTATTTAAACTTTTCTTCCGCACACTGCTTAATCCTGTCAAGGGATTGCAAAGTGGCGTTGTTTATAATATCAGTAAAACAAATATGCATAATCACGATTTCAATGTTGCCAAACACTCTCTTTTTAACTTGACACGAAAGGTGGTCATGAGAAAACTATTTAACTGGTATTTAATATACTCATAAGAGCGAAAAATAGGTACACCACTACACACATTATACGCACAGCCTTGGATTAAGACAGGGGGGGGGGCAATGGGACAGGGGGAGAAAAGGCAAGATTAGTTTATATGAATTAGGTACATGCAACACTATTTTATATTAATTTATTTATCATCACTGTTGGTATGACGATATTACAGATTACACATGTTTATGATGCAAGCATAGATAAACATAGCTGTATTTTTCTTAAAATTTGTTTGCCAAAACGCAAGCCCCTTTAAAATGAATCCCCAGAGTACCCTTTAACTGGATTTAGTCGCAAAAGCATTTCAACACAAGGTCCACGTGTGGCACCTTTTTGGTCGAGCGAACATGTACTATCAATGGAATAAACAGATTACTAAACAAATTTTAAAGTCGCCGAGATATCACTAGTCTATCTATTCGAATATGACTGTAACAGCGCGGTCGTGAACAACAATACAAGTCAATTTGTATAATTATTATCACGTACTAATATTAGCCCGAAGTAGTATAACCTAATTTATCACATAAGAAGCACACATTTTCGTGATAATCGAAAAATCACAGGGTCACAGTTAGGTAATATGAGAAATACTCGACTTATTTGCTTATTCACAACAAAGGGAATGACACATACTACAATGCTACGTGAATATCTCATTTGTGCAAATTTGTTGGCTTATTTACTTATTCACGGCGGGCAGCAAGTTATTTTTACAGGATCGTTCATGATGAAAATTAAGTACGTGTATAAAACGTTTAATGATCATAAGATTTTTACTGAACGCTAGTTACTTATTACTCATAGGTCACTCCTCTTATAGCCTATATGAGTAGAAAAAGCGTAGTGGTAATGCCTATTACGCACTCGTTTAAATTACACCCTTGCGTAATAGGCTGCTTACCATCCTTATTATGTGATACACTATTATTTAATTTTCGATTTACATACGTGCAAGTATAACAAGTATTATTTATTTCCTATTTTATTTCCCATGAGTCTCTAGATGTTAACGGGCTAACATTTAACGCTCTCCCTCAGCCTGACCCAATTCAGTAACAATCCTACGAATACCGAAGGTGTACGGAATATTTGTACCCCTTTCTTACTTTTTATCCAAAATTAATCCTTGAAACGGAAAATATTTATACCATTTAAAGAAATACTCCTATGAATCACATTATACGACATGTTCGGCTAACATAGGCCAAACCTTCGTAAGATATAGATTTCACGTACAAATACTTATTTACTCCACCCAAGCGACTTTGTTATAAGTACGATACGAAATTACAGAATTACTCGAATCTGGTTTCGACAATTATGAATTAGGAAATTATAAATTCTATTAATGAAAACATTTTTCTGAAAATAAAACCATTCTGTATTTATAAATCCTTTTAAAAACCACAGTATTGAATTAACACAACAAAAAAAAAAGATTTATTAATACCTTCAAATACATTTTGCAAATTCAGAAATCCCCAATTATGTGTAGCGCAAATACAATAAACGTGTTCGGCAGTATGAATGCATTATAATTCTTATGGCACAGTTCGTATTTGTAAATAATGTTAGCTGATAATGAAATTAATCTCAGCTTTGATGTGATCAGAAATTAAACGAAGTTAACATTTCTGATGCTCTCTACAAAGCAACCTGCGGGAATATGGTAAACCACGTTAATTTCCTTACTTCGGTTTTCCGGGTTTCTGATTACAGCTTTTTTGCAATTATGCACTATAAGTTCCCCAGCATGTGTAAACTCTGTGAACATAAACATAATTATTATTATTGCCACGGGCATTTGATTATAGCGCTTTCACTTTATGAAATTATTCCAAAAATATAAATTTGTTATTTAAATTCTTTTAGTAAATATAATAAATAGTCTGATTTCAGTTATTTTTCCTTAACTTTATTATTTCTTATTAAAGTTTGTTATCGTAAACAACATTTTTGAAATTAGATTTCTGTCGTTCCAATTATATTTGCGCAATGTAATGAAATAAAAGCATATCAAACAAAACGTCAAAATGCCCAAAAATTTACGCTTTAACAACAACAAAAATTACAAGTCGCTAGCTGAAAATTGTTTCAGAAGGAAGAAAGTCGGATTTAAAGGATAAATCATTCTCACAGCCGAATTGCGACGCTAAAATCTAATGCCTCTTCGGGTGCGACAGTCATCTATTTACTGCCACGAGAAAGATATGTTTTTACGGAAAGCTGGCTACAACCCAGATATTGATTATTTCGAAAACGTCATCCTTAATATTTTTCGGATACCCTCTAGTCATAAATATAAATTTTATTTAGAATAAATCATATTGATACTTATTTGAAGGAAATTATATTGTAATTGTTTTCTTTTTTACAATATGTTTCCATGCATTTATTTAGGAATTATCAGTTGAAATAAGAGGATCAAGTTAAGGAAAATAATGTATTGTGATTAAATGCTTTTTTCTTTCTTTTGGATCTCATTTATAAACATTCATTCTACACCCTCATATTTTTTATTACAAACCATATGCAATATTCATGTTCACGTCAACGAGAAAACTATAAAAACTATTCTGAAAAGCATTTCTTGCTTTCATGGTAAGATTATGGTTTATTTTCCCTTGTTAGATCTTGACCTTGCCTTAAAGATAAATGATTTACACTGTCGTCATCCATAAAAAAAACAAGATATCCGGTCTATGATATTGTTACGATTACACTTAGCTCAATAAAAGAAAATTATTTATACCTACAGAAATAATTTTAAATGATTAAGAACATATTTTTAAAAAGCTCCAAAAACACTTTTCTCAGTTGGCCTAATTTGAGCTTTAATAATTTAATACTTGTTTTATCTGTTTCCAAATAGCTACCAACTATAAGTTATATTTTTCGGTTCGTCGAGAAAAGTGGTAAAAGTAAATGAAAAGACCTGAAGACCTTTCAACCTACAAAGTTAAAATTATACGAAATGAATTAACTTCGATAATAATTTTTTTTTGTATAACTATTTAACCTCTTTTATAATAAATTCAAAACGAAAATTGACAACATTGTAAAAACATAAACAAAAATCTATGTGACATAGACGTTTAAATCTTCATGTCAGATACACGTTGATAGACATCTAAACGCTAACTTCAAATTCAAAAGCCGACCACTTCTATAAAAAATCGATATCGCAGTTTATGTACAAGGGGGCGCAAAAAGGATGGTCACACTTAAAATGATTATAACACCAAGGATTTTACAAGTAACTTTTATTACATTATGTTCCTGTATGCTCCCAAGTACCCAATTACAAAAAATTACTTTGTAAGTTACACAGTTTCCAGTATATAGATGAGTCAATCAAAACAAAAAAAAATCATATACGAAAAATAACTTCGGGAGGATGGCGTCCTTCCTCGTAGATGCTCTCCAAAATTCTCCATCACTTTCGTTACAGTTTCTTCTTCGATTGCCGTTATTTTCTCACGCATTGCTTCTTTCAGATCAACTAAGTTTCGGGGCTTGTGTACGTAAACTTCTGACTTTAAGTATCCCCAAAGAAAAAAATCACAGGCTGATAGGTCAGCTGATCTAGCGGGCCAGTGGACGTCTTCAAAACGCGAGAAGGCATGGTGGGGGAACATCCGATTTAAAACACTCATGGAGGCATTGGTTGTGTGGGCTGTAGCCCCATCCTGTTGGTACCAAATTCGCTTCCGATTAATACGTAACTCCCGCAGTCTCGGCGTTAAAAAGTTACGGAGCATGTTAACGTAATGTTCTGAGTTCACAGTGACTGTATCTTCATTCTCCTCAAAGAAATAAGTCCAAATAATCCCCAATTTTGAAATTCCACACCAAACTATTACTTTAGCACTGTGGAGAGGCTTTTGGTATAATTCTCTGAGATTTTGTGCCGCCCAATACCAACAGTTTTGTTTATTGACGTAGCGGTCCAAATGGAAATGTGCCTCATCTGCACGTCATTTTTGGAGTACAAAATGTCCAACATTGTTTCAGAAAACCGTCTGCGGTACTCAAAAGCACGTTCATAAAGCTTTTTAGTGATCATAATTTTGTATGGGTGAAACTTCAACTCACTCTGTGAAATCCGCTGAAACGCGCAAAGGCTTATGCCCAAAGTTTGAGCACGACGCCTGGTGCAACGACGCGGACTTTGAGGCACTGACGCTATTACATTTACAAAGTTTTGCAGGGTAACGGCTGTATGTGGACGCCTAGTAGATTTACCACTTAATACAGACCCTGTTGTCCGAAATGCAGTCATCCAACGTGATATCGATCTACGATCAGGAATCAGTCCATCACGCGCTACACCGAACTGTCGTCAAGACAGTATTAAAAGATTAGTTGTTTCTGAAAAACTGTTCCACAGCAAAAACGCGTTGCTCTACCGTCCATTACGCCATCTCGCGGCGAACTGGCTAATATGGCCGACTTGCAGACGGCCGGAAGCGGTTCCTGTCCCTCCCCCACCACTAGTACTACGCAGTTTAAATAAGACCATCTTTTTTGCGCCACCTTGTATTTTGAATCATATTTAGGTAACTAATCCTTCGACTTATTTTGATTTATATTAGGAAACTTTATATAGAAACGTTATCTAACATAAAATTTTCTTTAAAGATATGTCTTCACAGTATCCTATAAAATTAATCGTTATTCAGCCATTCAAGAACACTAACAAAATCTACATTGCGAGCTTTTGATTACAAAAATTTCAAAATATTGCATGGAATATCTATAACTTTACTATATCAAAATCAACCTTTAAAATATAGAACTGTTTCATAAACACACGTTAAAACCAAAAACTTGACCTAATAAACCCCGCACTCCAGCTCTCACGCACACACACACACACTCAGGTACACGCCAACGCAAATGTACGCGAACTCGCACGCGCACACGCAAACTACAATGCCCACGAACACGGTCACTCACACGCACACATAAACGTCCACGCACAAGCACATGCACACGTACACGCAACCGCACACGCTCACGTACAAGCACACACAAACGCTCGCGGGCACACAGACCCAGACGCAGGCGCAAACGCAGACGCAGACGCAGACGCAGACGCAGACGCAGACGCAGACGAAGACGAAGACGAAGACGAAGACGAAGACGAAGACGACAGACGCAGACGCAGACGCAGACGCAGAGCGAGACGCAGACGCAGACGAGACGAAGACGAGACGCAGACGCAGACGCGACGCAGACGCAGACGCAGACGCAGACGAAACGAGACGCAGACGCAGACGCAGACGCAGACGCAGAGCAGACGCAAGACGCAGACGCAGACGCAGACGCAGACGCATACGCTTTACACCATATTTGCTTCAGATATCCTCAAGTTACCCAACCCGGAGTAGTCGTTGCGCAGTTTGCAGATGACAACGCCTTCCGGTCGGTTAATCGGAACAGCGATACGGCCTCCAACCGCATATCCAAAACCCTTCGGAACTTTTCCAACTGAGCCAACCGGTGGAGAGTCTCCGTTAACCCCTCCAAAACCCAAGCAATCCTTTTCCACCACCCTAATTATGTCGATGACAAATTCCCAAACCTATCCTTCAGAAATGTCTCCCTCGCCATTAACCAAGAGAGAATCCCTCTTCAAGACCACATCACATACCTAGGAATCCTATTCACCAGAACACTTTATTGGCTCCCCGATGTTAGGAAAACACTTAACAGAATTAGAAACCGTGCAAACCTACTGGCGCCCTCCGTGGTCGAATCAGAGGTTGTCACCCCAAAACACTCCAACACACATACAAAACTTACATCCGCCCTGTTATGGATTTCCGAGCACCAATATACACAAACATTAACCCTAACCACCTTTCCTCTATAGCATCCTGTGAACGCCGGATATTTAGACGTATACACGTATACCCTTCAGGTACCCAAGCAACCTCACAACACAACACATAAAACATACCACCAATCTCAAACAGAATCCAAACACTTCAGAAAAACTTTACATACAAAAGGATTTTCGGCGATACCATCCTACGAAAGAAATTATCACAACTTCCTATACCTACCAACCTCCCAAATTCCCCGTAAAAACCCAAACTTAAATTTAAACACCCCCCGCGATCTTAACCCAATTATTAGGCGACATCGCAGAGGAGATAGAAGAGACCCTCGATAACATCCCTTATGCACTCCGCATCCCACCGTCAACTGGATAACGACCACGCAAGGATACGGGCTAACGTATCGTCTACAACCCTCACCACACTCTACCACATGCACACCTAAACCTAAATACTCACAACATCAATAAATCAGACCTTTAACCTTTTTACACCAAATAATGAACCCTCAACAAATTATTTTTCTTTTTTACACACCAAAATAATAAACTCATGATTGTAAACCACACAATTACAAAAAACATCGCAACACCAACAATAATGGAATGACCAGGGCTGAAGAGGAGGAATCCTGAACAGTCTATGAATAAGCATATAAGCATAAAATATAATCATACTAACCAAAAGCATGAGCATACTAACCTAAAAAAAAATAAATAAAAATAAAGCAGACGCAGACGCAGACGCAGACGCAGACGAAGACGCAGACGCGGACGCGGACGCGGACGCGGACGCGGACGAGGACGAGGACGAGGACGAAGACGAAGACGACGACGAAGACGAAGACGAAGACGAAGACGAAGACGAAGACAAGACGAAGACGACGAAGACGAAGACGACGAAGACGAAGACGACGACGTAGACGAAGACGAAGACGAAGACGAAGACGAAGACGAAGACGAAGACGAAGACGAAGACGAAGACGAAGACGAAGACGAAGACGAAGACGAAGACGAAGACGAAGACGCAGACGCAGACGCAGACGCAGACGCAGACGCAGACGCAGACGCAGGCGAGTTCCAGGCGCATACGCGGGCGCAGGCGCAGATGTAGACATAGACGCTACTCAGACGAAGACGCAGACTCATACTCAGACGCAGACGCAGACTCAGACGATTTTGTTAGGAGGATGTATTTTTGTTAACAAATGATGGCAATGTTAGATAACAGTGTAATCCAATTAGAACATGGTTTGCTTTCTGATGAGTGCATTTTTACACTTTACGATCATGATAATCGTCAAAACTGCCGCTATTGGTCTAAAAAAAATTCTCACTGGATAAGAGGAAAACATTCGTAATACCCAGAAAAGGTTAATGTTTGGGCAAGAATTGTTGAAGATCATATCGTAGGTCCATTTCTCATTGGCGGCAATTTGGATGACGATATTTATTTAGTACTGCTCCAAAATAATGTTGTGCCAACTTGGACAAACTTATACCCTATTCCAGCAAACCTACAAGTTCCAGCGAATATGATATGGTTTCATCAACATGATCAATGTCTAGCAGTTCCTCAACCGAACATTTCCAAATCGGTGGATAGGGAGACGAGGATAGATGGACTTCCCAGCACGATCCCCTGACCTGACGTTATCGGACCCCTCGACATAGCTGACTTATGAATAACGCTCGTATTAGATCGGTCACGCCAGATATGTAAGATTAGGATGTTGTCAAGACGTTCGCAGGAGCATTTTGAACATCTCCTGCATTGGCATTAAAGGTTTGTTTGCTTTTTACATTATCAAGAAATAAACAGTATTACTCAGTTTTTCAGTGTATTGTCGCGAATTTCTATAATCAAATAATTTTCTTTTTTTAATGATAATTTGTGCAATAAGTCTGAAAACACAATATTTCCGAAAAAGTTGAAGATCGTTGTAGGACAATATACATGGAATATATCTAGAATTTGCTGGCAAAAATGGATGGATATACAAGTTGTTGCATTTAAAATAAGAAAGATGGTATTGGTCATTGTTACATGACCCTGTATAAAAAGTGTTTGTTGAAAATAGTGCGCAACTAGAAATACCAATGATATGCCCGAACGTTTGTTAGACCACGCCCCCATTTATTTATTACCGAATTTAATCCGTTTGGCTGATCAACACTGTATAAATTACATTTGATTTCACATTCGTCCTAATGGAATAATAATAAGCAAATAGTGAACCTCTATTGTCATATTACCAGTAATTATTACAATACTATTAGAGTTTGGGATGTAGGAAGTTCGTAGGTACAATATTTTATGAGTCTCTGTATGCCATAGGAAAGGAGGTAACCGAAAGTGGATTTTAGATAAGTTTATGAATTAGATAAAGAATGTTGGATCGTTTTTAGTTCTTGTAGGAACCCAGATGACCTTCGTAATTCGCTGGATTATCCTCTTCTTGCTTTAAATATACTTGTCAACGCAACGGAGAGCACAAAAAAAAGGAAATTAGATTAGGACTCTCGCATGTTAGTCTAGACTCAGAAAGTCATGTTAAGGATGCTGCCTGAGCTTCAAACGTATGTGACTTGTCTGAGTTTCTTGATTTGGTTTGAGGGTAGTGGTAAAGGTAAGGATGTTGGTATGTGGTAGTGCGACTACGGTGACCTAGGTCGTGGATGTATATGGCCGTATATATGACTAAAGTTGTAGGTCTAGTATGGTTGGTGGTAACGTCAGGATTCCGTAAGGGTGGGACCAGTTTTCCCGGTTTGGCCATGACTCTTATTCAGTTATATTTATTTGAAGAACTGAAATAGAGTTTTGCGAAGAGCCCTGTTGTATGGTAGTGAACGGAAAAAAGAAGCAACGTATTACTAATTCTTTAATCTTATACTTTCTCTTAGTTTCCTCTTGCCGTTCCGATGGATGGTCGCCTGTAGTCTTCAGATCCTCATTATGTTTTAAAATTGTTAATGTTCCCTGAATGTGATTTCGTAGCGGCTTCTGGTTGTAGGCACTATCTTAACGTTTTATTTGTGGTTGGTTCTGTTACTGTCCTCGACTGTCTTCTTATCCCTTTTTGTCCTTTCAGCGTTGAAAATTGCTCTTTTTAAAAGTAACAATGTGCCCCGAAGCAGCCCAGTTTCGGGTAAAGTGGTTAATTAGCTCTTAACAACTTGTCTGCCGATAATCGGACAGGATATGATAACATCGTTTTGAACCACTTTATTTTTAAGGCTTATTGACTGGCGTTGGACGTTCCTAATCTGAAAGGATATTTTATGAGTAAGACGTACTGCTTTATAAATTTGACACACTATCGAGCCATTTCTTGATTTTATAATTTACCATTAGGTACCTCACAGATTGGTTTGGTTCGCCCTGCCTTTTTATACCCAAGGATTAAGGTTTTTGTTAGGTATGTATAAAATACGCACTATTGCATTGGGTAAATTTTACGTGTCCGACACAATTTGATAAAAATAATTCTCGTCTAGTGCTAGGCTACGCTGTGTTAATTGTATGAGATGGAAATGAATGGGATCATGTGATGAATCATAGTAATGTAGGCAAACAATAAAATAATTCAAATTAGAATTACAGAACACATTGATGGTTCAAGCTGTTAATTGCAGGCTGGGAGAGAATCACCTAGAAAACCCAGTTGTTTATTAATCGATAAGTAAATTTATATATTCCCGGAAAAAAAAACAAAGATAGGAAAAGGTCAATATGCTTATATTAAAAAATGCCATCAAATAGGTTTTAAAACCTATTCAATTATAAAGAAAAACGAGTTTACCTGGAAACGAAAGTTTTATGTGCAGAGCTGTTGTTTTGAATTCGCCAAGAGCACTCATCTCAAACGGCCGCAAACGGTGGTGTTATACCCAGAAATTACAACAGTACAATACTCGAAGTTCAAAGGTTTTGCTTTGGAAAATTGGATATTTATCATTGTTCACCAGTTTTGGACCTCTTCGTTTTTCCATTGTGCTTTTAGTACGATTACGTAA
Source organism: Vesta saturnalis (assembly GCA_036346205.1). Taxonomy (NCBI): domain Eukaryota; kingdom Metazoa; phylum Arthropoda; class Insecta; order Coleoptera; family Lampyridae; genus Vesta; species Vesta saturnalis. The sequence continues at coordinate 5,678,516 of JARFJB010000966.1, read as the reverse complement.
ATGGAAAACCGCGTTGTCCACAACAACTACATATGACCTTTAGATTTTGTAATAGCTGACCTTTCAACCACACTTTAAAATTTAGCGCGTCCACGTTGTCGTGGTATTCATACAGTTTTGTGTTTGAAACGAGTACTAAGCTGCTGTTAATGATATAACCATTTTTATTTCGAGCATGCAGGATTACAAACTATTCGAATTATGAATCGAACCTTTTAAACTTTTCGGTGTACGCCTCTCCTTTGGTAATCCTCTGGTAAACACCTGCGTTTCATTTAAGAATGTAAGCCATTTGACTTACGACAATTAAATTGATTTGTTTTAATTTTCTTCCAACTAGTTGAACCGTGCTTGTTTCAACAAGACGCGGATGGTTCGTGAATAAGGGGTCTTTAGGCTTAACACTTCACCTTGAATAATTAGACTAAAATGGTTTAAACGTATATTGTCTTATTTAATTACAGTACGAAATAACTCCTTCCTAAAATTAATATAACTATGTAAAATAAATAGATGAAGCCAAAAAACGTAAGAAAATGAAAACAATGCTAAAATTACATGCTCTGAAATTACTTAACGCTCCTTCCCAAAATGTGATTTCTCTCTTTACGGTCTGGCTAGACAGGCTTCTGGATTCTTGTACGTTTTGGGAGAAATAGAAGTTAATGCTGCTCAATTGAAGGCATATTATACAAAAATCCGGACAAGTCGGTTCTGACTAAGAATGGGCGCCGTTCTGGAATGTTATCGCTATTACGTAAGATAGTATAAGTCAACGTGCGCGCATGCGTTTCTGAAAAAGTCAGTTCCTCAAAGAAATCAACACTTTAAAGTAACATTGGTGCGTATGACTGTTCTTATATAATTATGGCGATGCTTTCAGATTGAATAGATGTGTATTACTGGAATTCTTTACAAGGGACGCGTTGATCTTTATACGTTTTTGAATGCAAATTGTTCGTGCGCGATTGATTATTTATTCCAATGAATTATCAATCCTTTAAATAATCAGGATTGCATCAGGATTCATTAATTACGATAGTATTTACATAAAGTTTATTTTAGTCCACCGAAAAGACACGTTGATCTTTATTGTAGTAAAGAGTTTATTAAACACGCACAAATTTCCTATGAACGAAATTTGCTCTAATTATTAAATACAGGGAGTACTGAACTTATTACGGACTTATTATTATATTATATTACAGGTCATAAGTTCAAATCCTACTCAAGGTAATCTTTTTATTTATGTATTTAATAAAATTAAAATTAATAATAATTCTTATTACGGACTTATTTACTTTTCATTATTAGTAAAAGTCATTTACACAATTTTTCATGTTATTATAAACGATGTTTATTTCGTATCTAATTTAAATACAAAAAGGGGATTGCATACTCTTCACAGACTTATTTTTAATTATTAAAAACGAATTAAAGTGAGGAGGCTGTTTTACGCGATGTTTTAGTATGGCGCAATCGAAATTAAATAATTATTCGAATTGATTCGGACCGAAATAATGTTTCTTATGTACACGATTGTTCTCTTGATTTAAAAAAAAGGATTAATTTTATACCTTTACATAGACTCGCGGGAGACTTTTAGGAACTATGCGGTGTTCAATTAGTCTGGAGCATTTTTAACTGCGGTTGATGTAGTTTAAGAGGCGCTTCCCGGTAGGATGCGGAAGTAGCTTCTGGCATTGACGTTAGCGGCTGCCTGTAACTCTGGGATTCTTGGTATTTCTCTGTCAGGTGTGTTAGTCTAATGTTGTGTGCTAGCTGTTTAAATGAAGAGACGTCTAATAGAATCTGGGACTAACCCGTGCTATGCTGTTTGGATGCATCCTCCAGGGGGTGGTAGAATTAGATCAACTACACTTCTTGCCACCGGATTAAAAGGAAGATGACTTCAGGCTTTACAACCCGTCGTGACAACTTCTGATTTGTGCACTGAAAATACAAGAAAACTTCCGGGCTTTACATCCCGTCGTCTATATGGGTATCTAGTGTAATCTGTATGTAATCAACTCACGTACCTTAAACCTCCGAATACGTCGACCAGGTGATCGGTTAGCTAGAGAGGGTTCTCAGTCGGCGGCGAGTATCGAGACGGTTCAGTATGAACTAAGTGGTAATCGTACCCTACGAAACTAAGAACGGCAGGTACGCGCGGTCTGGATATGGTTTAAGTCTGTTGTCGCAATAAGCGAAGGTGTCGCGACGACGACCCTACGTACAAGCATCTTCTTACGGTAGTGCGTCTCCCGGTTTTATAGAGGACCCGCCGTAGGCGGGGACGACTTCTATGCAGGGATGATAATGCGGCGATTGGTTGATATGCTGGCGTAATCTCTGGCGTAAAAACATTCGATGTTTTTGACATCTACGTCGGAGTGGATAAAATAATTGTTTTTTTGTGCAATCTTGTGTAATTTTATGTAATTTGATTACTGTGGGATAATTAACAATAATTATCTAAATAAATTTTGGTAAAGGCTGCTGGGTCTTTATAAGAATGTAACTAGTAAAATCGATTGTGAAGTCATATTATGCACATATTTTTTTGAAAAACTACAGCATTACGGATGCAACACTCGCTTTATCGATAAGCTCTCGCCGAATACAACCTTTTTTTGAAACTAATATTATTCAATATTCCAACCATGGTTGGGGGAAACGTTACCAGCAATTTATTCCCTTCTGATGTTTTGCAATGTGTATCTAATGTAATTATTTCCTTCTCAGCATACTCCGTATAAACTATATCTCGTATTGAATGTTATAGACCTTCAGATATACCGTGTATTGTAAACCTCTAGCGATGCTTCTCGAGAGTTTTTCCTTTTCTTGCTCCCTATTATATGCTTTCATGATCTTAAATGCTTTCGCTACTTTTCTTTGTGCTGCTTCAACATTACGCAACGGTTCAAAATTATCTTTTTCTCGGCAAGAACACTCGTACACGATAAATATTAGAGCTTGAAAATAAATTACATGCGAATTTATTGTGAATAAGGTATACCTAATAATTATGTTATTAAAATCACATTAAATTATTTCTCTATTAATCACATTTCCATTCGCGATTAGGTGAAATATTTTTGTATAATTAGCCAACATAAGAGGCACTATTATTCTCTTCCAAAATATGAAGCTTATCTGGTAATTAATTTCCCTTAGGGTCCCTGATAATGTCATATGTGTATAATAAGTGTATAATATAATCCTAATTCGTTCGAGAAAAACGTCCATAACCTAGAGTGGAGTGTTAATTTCATGATTGAAATCACATTAAATCTTTGCCCTATTAATCACTGTTACATATGAATTTATATAAAGTATATCTTTTACTTTAATGATTCCTGTAACATGCGATTCTGTATGTACCTATATAAACGTAAGTCACTGCCTTACGCATCTAGGGAGATGCTTTCTGTGCCGCACCAAACATCTACTGTTATCTCTTTCTGTCGCAGGTACCTCAATTTAAAATACAGTAAAGCGTTCTTTCCACTGCCCGAGCTGAGAAGAATTGAATACATACCTTATAAAATTGTATAACTTCACAGTCAATATTAATACAAGCGATAATCCGTTTTAGAAACATCCGTTTTACCGACTATATTAGTACTTCTTGAATATTTTGAATTTTAGTTTAACAAAATGTGTAACAAAGCATAACCAATATTTTTCACACTGTGACTGTTAACATGATAAAAAAGTTTGAAATGATGTTGGCAGGATCCTTAATTTTTAAACTCGAAAAATAATTTGTTTCTGCAAGCGAAATTTCATATAATTGGAAAGGTAGTTTCCAATTCGTTTAACATTTATTCTAGTTTGCTTTATGTAGAATGTAATTCTCCTCCAAAATGTCAAAGTAAAATAAATTAACACAAATTATAAAACCGTGTCAGTTTTGTTTATTCCGGACGTGTTTAATAACTATCACAAAATCCGCCTTCATAGTTGGGTGTATTGATTATTTCCTTTAAATAGATCTACGAAGGTAAATATTAAAATTACAAGATGTTAATGTTGATTTATCAGAAGTTTAATGCTCAGTTGCTTTTACTGTTAAAGTTATAATAAGAGTCGATCACTCCCACTGAATAATTCCATACATATTTTTGCATAAATTATATTACTTGAATTATGTTTGCTATCGAATCTTCTGTATGAAAAACTTAAAATGCAGAAAAACCTATCTCAATATTTGTAACGTACTTCAAATTTCTCAATTATTACACGTGATATAGTGAATCTGACAGCAAAGTACTCAAGAACATTAGAGTAGTAAATAGAGAAAAGGGGAATGTCAAGATTAGTTTGTATGCAGCAATAATTGCTTTTAGAATAACTAGAGTATGTAAGCTGCATGTGACAGTATGAAAATATTATTAAATGCTATTTGTCGTAACGAAATTATTTTTACAATAGAATATAAATAACTAGCGGTTACGGTTAATTTAGAATTAGCGAACTACGATTAATACATACGTACTTTCAATGTATTATTATTATTATTAACTTTATTACACTAAAACTGAATATTTTTAATCCTTTAGTTTAAAACTTATGTTTAATTTTTGTTCATTTTTAATTAACATGTGTATATCAATTTGTTGTAAGTCCTTTGACTATTGTTTTTCTTCCTTACCTCTTAGTTCATAGGGTTAGAAATTATTCGTACAAGATGTGGAATGTGATATATGTTAGCCGATCCTTTATCGCCGTTTTGATACATACATTTATGGTAAATAGTACCAACAAACATTTTAACTACATTAATAATAACTCACAATTCTACTACTAATACGTTGTTTAAAAATTTAGAACAGGTAAAGTAAACCTTTGTCAATATTTGTATTGCTACAGTCTTATACTGTAAAGATCCAGAAATCAGTACAAAAATCCGCAAATTAATTATTTTATTTTGGCCGTTTATGTTACAGAAAAATACAGCGGTGCAGTTAATATAATTAATTATTTTCCCTTCTTCCATAATTAAGAAATCGTTCGACGCAAGAAAACCCCCAAAGTACCACCACAAATCTCTAGATAAATCAAGTTCGACCGCGTACTACATAATCAGAACCACGACGGGACATCATCTCATGGTTGGGATCCAAACCAGTAACATCGATAATTTAGCATGAGCTAATTTTAAATTTACAAAAAACAACAATCTGTCCGCGTCGTTATCAGGATGTCACGCAGATTGTGTGAAGAGTTCGCCAAGCCAAACACTCCATCATCACCACTACGACCGAAGAGGAGACGACTCAAAAAGATGCTGCCGCCAGACGTCTCTCTGTTAGTGGAGGCTCCATCAACGGCTCCTTCGACATCCATCGTCGCCTCCGCAACGATCCCCCAGCCAGGGATCTACTGACGAAGACTTTAAGACCAGGAGGAGGGAACTGAAAAAGTTACTCAAGGTTCGCTCGCGTACGCCGTCGCACACCGACAACGAGTAACAGACCCTTGACCGCCCTGCAACCATAGAGAAAGTGCAGTCGATAATTCTTCGGAAGAAGCAGTACTGGGTTGCGTTCTCCCGAGAACTAGATCGACAACAGTTCGTTTTCACGAGATTCAAGGCCTTCAGCGAAGGAATCCGCATCCAGCCTGCATCACTCAATGACAGAGACAGGCTGATGATGTGTATGGATAAGTTTGGTACTCCGCACCACATCAATCAGACATAGAGCAAGCGATTGCTTAAGGTAGTGATAAGCGGCTTGTCTGTAGAACTGTTCGAGGCTGGGTGGTGTGGTGAGTGTGTGCGTGTTTGGTTGAGTGAGTGAGGAAGGGAGTTAACGAAAGAGGGATGGGCGGTCGGACGGAATAGTGTGCGTTGTCGTCGTGTGTGTGCGTGTCGTGTGCGTGTGCTGTGCGTGTGCTGTGCGTTGCGTGTGCGTGTGCGTGTGCGTGTGTGTAGTGTCGTGTGCGTGTGCGTGCTGCTGTGTACGAGTGCGTGTACGTGCTGGTGTGCGTGTGCGTGTGTGTGCTGTGCGTGTCGTTGCGTGTGCGTGTGCGGTGCTGTGCGTGTGCGTGCGTGTCGTGTGCGTGTGCGTGGTGCGTGTGCGTGTGCGTGTGCGTGTGTGTGTGCGTGTGTGCGTGTGCGTGTGCGTGTGCGTGTGCGTGTGCGTGTGTGTGCGTGTGTGTCGTGTGTGTAGGTGTGCGTGTGCGTGTGCGTGTGTGTGCGTGTGTGCGTGTGTGCTGGTGCGTGTGCTTGGTGTGCGTGTGCGTGTGTGTGTGCGTGTGCGTGTGCGTGTGCTGTGTGTGTGTGTGTGGTGTGTGTAGTGTGCGTATGTGCGTGTGTGTGCGTGTGCGTGTGCGTGTGTATGTGTTGCGTGTGCGTAGTGGTGTGCGTGTGCGTGTGCGTGCTGCTGTGCGTGTGTGCTGTGTGGTGTGTTGTGTGTTGCGTGTGCTGCGTGTGCGTGTGCGTGTGCGTGTGCGTGTGTCGTGTGCTGTGGTGTGCTGTTGTGCGTGTGGGTGCGTGTGCTGTCGTGTGCGTGTGCGTGTGCGTGTGCGTGTGCGTGTGCGTGTGCGTGTGTGTCGTGTGCGTGTGTGTGCGTGTGCGTGCGTGTCGTGTGTGTGTGTGCGTGTGTGTGTGTCGTGTCGTGTGTGTGTGCGTGATCGTGGTGGTCGTGCGTGTGCGTGTGTGTGGTGTGTGTGTCGTGTGTGTGCTGTGTTGCGTGTGCGGTGCGTGGTGTGTGCTGTGCTGTGTGTCGTGTTGGTGTGTGTGCGTGTGCGTGTGTCGTGTTGGTGGTGTGCGGTGTGCTGTGCGTGTGCTGTGGTGCGTGTGCGTGTGCGTGTGCTGTGCGTGTGTGGTGTGGTGTCGTGTGCGTGTGCGTGTGTGGTGGTGGTGTGCTGTGTGTGTGGTGTGCGTGTGCGTGTGTCGTGTGCGTGCGTGTCGTGTGTGTCGTGTGTGTGTGTGTGTGTGCTGTGTGGTGTGCTGTGTGTGTGTGGTGTGTGGTGTGCGTGTGGTGTGCGTGTGTGTGTCGTGTGGTCGTGTGTGTGTTGTGTGCGTTGTGTGTGTTGTGGTGTGCTGCGTGTGATGTGCGTGTGGTGTGCTGTGCGTGTGTGTGCGTGTGTGTGTGTGCTGTGTGTGTGTGCGTGTGCGTGTGTGTGCGTGTGTGTGTTGCGTGTGCGTGTGCTGTGTGCGTGTGTTCGTGTTGTGTGTGTGTGTGTGTCGTGTGCGTGTGCTGTGTGGTGTTGCGTGTGCGTGGTGTGTTTGTGCGTGTGTGTTGCGTGTAGCGTGTGTCATGCGTGGTTGTGCGTGATCTGCTGTGTGCTGTGTGTGTTTCGTGTGTTTGTGGTGTTGCGTGCTGTGTGTGCGTGTGCGTGTGCTGTGTGCGTGTGCTGTGCGTGTGTGTGCGTGCGTGTGCGTGTGGTGCGTGTGCGTGTGTGAGTGTGTCTGTGCGTGTGTGTGTGCGTGCTGTCGTGTGGTGTCTGTGTGTGTGCGTGTGCGTGTGCGTGTGCGTGTGCGTGTGCGTGTGCCTAGAAGAAATTTCAACAAAATTGTTTCGTAATATTACATATATGTCGTAAAATACAGACATCTAAATAATAGGTCACCTTGCTAATCACCATTAAGAAGGAAGGATATGTCATAAAAATTCAGAGAACATTTAAATCTTGTAACGTATGTAAATCCGACGTTTCAAATTTAATTTGTTAATGCACAATTAAACAAATTGTGGGAATTTTGTTGTATGTTAAATTAAACGTTGTAGTGAATAATAAACTCGTGTCTCAATGATTCTGGAAAAGATGTGCCCCTAGTCAACTCTTCTTCATACGTTATGAAACCAATTCATTTTCGGTATAAGCTCTTGGAATCGATCATCAGTAGGCTTGATCTCAATAAGGCGACTGGCCCAAACGGTATTCCAGCTATTGTCTTAAAGAAATGTTCCTCCGAACTAGTACCAGTCCTATCTAAGCTCTATACGATCTCTATGTCTTCTGGGGAATTCCCCTCATCATGGAAGTTAGCAAATGTTCAACCTATTCCCAAAAAAAGGCGATAAGACCGATCCCTCAAATTAACGAGCAATTTCCATCACTTCCATTTTGTCTAAAATCATGGAAAAAGCAATCAATCAGCAACTACTCACGTTCCTTGAAACTAACAAACTCCTTAGTGACCACCAATATGGGTTTAGGCAAAGTCGTTCAACAGGCGATCTTCTTTCATATGTGACCCAAGTTTGGAACAATATACTAGAGCAGTCCGGTGAAACAGTTGTAGTCGCTTTAGATATCTCAAAGGCATTTGCCCAAGTTGGCATAAGTGTTTACTTGCCAAACTCACCTCGTTTGGGTTAAATGATATGCTCATCAACTGGGTTTCTAGTTTCCTTGATAAAAGACGAATACGTGTCGTAGTTGATGGCTTTTTTTCAAAACAAGTTAGCATTAACGCGGGCGTACCACAGCGATCCGTTATAGCGCCTACACTTTTTCTACTGTACATAAATGACCTTATATGTTCAACAACTAACCCCATCCATTGCTTTGCTGACGATAGCACTCTTCACTGTAGTTCATCTCAGTCTACTCATAGTGATAATCCACCTTCTATGTCAAATCAAGAAATTAAAGCTGAAATGGCAAATTCAATCAACAAAGACGTTCAACGTATTCTCGAATGGGGAAGCAATAATCTAGTTAAATTTAATGCTAACAAAACTCAGTGTTGCCTTATGTCCGCCAAAAAGGATCGATCATTTCCTGTTCTAAGTATGAATGGCTCAGTTCTTAAGTTTTCAGACTCTATTACTCTGTTGGGTATGACTGTATCTCCAAATCTCTCATGGGTTGACCATCTTCTGTCAGCTACCAAAACAGCTGCTCGTAAAATAGGCTTTTTGTACAGATCTAAGCAGTACTTTACCTCTCGACAACTCCTTCTGCTGTATAAGGCCCAAATTTGGCCTCATCTGGAATATAATTCTCACCTTTGGGTTAGTCCTAATACGCTCTCGATATCGTTGATCGTATTCAAAAGAGAGCGATTAGGCTTATAAATGACCCGTCCTTAACTTCTCACATACAGTCCCTTGAGCATAGAAGGATGGTTTCAGTTCTTTCTTTGTATTATCGTTATTACAACGGCTATTGTGCTGCTGAATTATATTATTTGATACCATCTCGGGCTATCTTTTCGAGAAACACTCGGTTCGCTCATTTACATCATCAGTATGCAGTACAAATCTCCACTTATCGTACCAAACGGGCGCAATCCACATTTTTCTACACGGCTTCTAAACTCTGGAATGATCTCCCTAGTTCCTGTTTTCCTCTCACTTATGATATGAGAAAATGTAAGGTAGCTGTTCATAGGCATCTATTGGCAATTCATTATCCCTCTATCCATCGTCCTAAGTGTTCCTGAGTGCTTTAGCACGATAGGCCTAATTTAGCCTGTTCAGGTCCACAATCATAAAAAATAAAAAAATAAAAATGTTGTTTCCTGGAATTCTCACAATTTTGACAAGTACATTATTTAGTTGCTGCAAAGAAAATAGCTAAGATGGCAATCATATATGTTTACCTCCACAACTGTAAAACTATTTCTACATAAATTTCGCCTCGCCTAGTTTCCATGGTAATTTGTCAAAATAAAGGCATCTTGTTGGTTTTAAAATATAGATGTGAAATTTCCAAAGGTAATAATTATAGCAAGAGCTTGACAAATAGTCGTCTATTTTTGTTGTATCTAAATTTCGAGAATATTTTAGTATCAAACTTGATGATAAGTAATTTTGGCATTAACAGTCTGATTAAATATTCTTGATCCGAAAATTATGTCGTATGAAATTGTAAAATATTAGATAAATTTAGCAACTAACGAAATAGCAGTGTCTTTAGCAAGGTCGTGTTGTATTTAGGAACGTTATTTACGTGTAAATTAAATTAATTTCAGAATAAAAATTAGAAAACATTTTATTAACTGAATACAAAAATACAAAAAACACAAGTGACTATTTCTCTAGTGCAATAGTTGCTGATGTTTTAATTCCGATTGGTCTGACTTAAAATTTATGACATTTCATTTCCATTTTGTAGTTTGGAAGGTAGTGTGTTGTTCTATACCAGGTATTTTATAAACGTGTACTTACACGTAAGTCCAAAATATATTAAAAGTTAGGCAAATTACTATTGCTTGTACTTCAAAAAGTGCTTTGTGTTACGTCTGTGCCATGTACTTCAATTGCTTGTCCAATTTTATAAGTAAACTAAATTTTACAAAATTGGTTTTATTAAATTCAAACCACATTTCTTAAAAAAATTGTTACGAAGTTTTAAATTTGACTCTTTATTTTTGGTGGTTTCACATAATTAGTCTTTTTTGGATTACTTTGCCTCTATGTACCTATTTAAGCTAGTTCATATTTCTATTTATCAAAAAGCTGATTAAAACGTCCATAAAACGAAAGTTACCCTTTAATGAAGCTAATATATACATACAGAAAAAAATGATCGACTAATAGGTTCTAAACTCATTACGCATAAAATCTACAAATTTCTTTCTCAATATAGTTAGATATGTAACTGATACCCATTAATTTATTTTTAGTTTGAATTATTCGGTAATAGTGAATTATGATTAATTATCTAATCACACTTGTCAATACGATTCATGTGAGTATGTTTACAACGTTCATTACATTTGAATTTATTATGTTTGACATATATTTATTTGATTTACACAAAACGTTGTTCTGAATCTAATTGTAAGTAATAATATAATAAACTATATAAACATTTTAAGTAAGTATACTAAACTAAAAGTTGCCGAAGATGTACCAGAAAATGAGGCTTACTTGTGTGTTAAGAACAAACGCAGCAAATCTCTCTTCGGGTAGTCTCCTATTTGTATTCAAATCGAACAGTCGATAAAGTAACCAATCATGGGTATGGTTCAAACATACCAAATATGCAGGTCTTTTATTTAAACTAATATTAATTGCTCCTTTATCCTACTTATAAGTTATCCTATAATTATGATCGCAGCACTAAATCCATACCAATCATATCCCTTAATTTCCTTATGCAGGAAGGCCCCAAAAAACCCCACAACACTAGATGGCGATTCATAAAAGAAAAAGAATCGGCAAGCCCTGTGAATTTTCTCCAAAAAATGTTTAAATGATACAAACCTGATAAATGCAAGTGTGTCACGTGTACTTGTTCAACTACACTAAGCACGGTTACTTTGATCATTGGCAATAAAGAAACAAAAGAGTAATCAGCATTAAGTAATAAATAGAAATTAAAATAAAAATGGGCAATTATCAACAAATGCAAAAAAAATTTGGTTATTATTCCAATAATATTTAATATAATAGTGCACATATTAAACGTAAGAGAGGCATGAAAATGTAAATAGTCCGAAATTTTTGGCATGATTATGGTAGTTACATAAGTATAGCAAGTAGTTGCGGATAATTTAAGAAGAAGAAACGTTACTCAAACACACTAAAATGGTTAGTATAACTATGGCAAACCGCAATAGCTACTAATTTATTAAAAGCAACTTATTAAAGATTTGAAAATTAATTTAAAGGGTATCAAGTGTGTGGAGTAATTAAGCAGGATATTATATTTTTATCTTAAACTATGCAATGTTGTTCAATGGGCAAAGTGAAGAATGTAAACATTTTCGGAATAAATGGACGTAGTTTAATAGCAAAAGGAGAAAGTTGCTAAATTTGATAATTCCATAGTTCCATTTAAAATTTTAGAAAACAAAAGAAGTTGAACTGTTTTCTAACGTTGTCACGTGTGTAAGTGGGGATTAGCTCAATGTCGGTTGAGGGCGGGGTTTAGAGAAAATAGGTGTTATTTCCAGGCGCCAAGAGTCGCTCCCCTTTTTAGAGAGAAGCACCTCTATCTCGACTCTTGGGTAGTGATGGTAAATGAGATGAGTAGAGAGAAACAGGGAAGGAAAGCACACAAAGGAAAGAAATAAGAAACTGCAATAGTGTGAAATAAACAAAAATATAATATTCAGTCGAAATAATCAAGTACGTGGTTTTGGTACACTCAAAATTATATGTATGAGACAAAAAAAAAGTAGTTTGTGTCTAAACTATACCAAAAAAACTGTATTGTAAAAAATACAAAAAAAAAATTGAAAATCTGATATTAAGCAGATGCAATAAAATATTTGTTATTAAGGTTATTAACCAGAATAAAAATAAATAAATAAAATTGACGTTCGCAAGTTGTAATGGATTCAGTAACTTTGAATCCAATCAGTAATTGTTAGCAAAAAAATTTTAAATTAAACGTTTCACTTCAACAATGAGAGATCTTTCATTGTGTTGACCTTCAAAAGGTACATTATGAACAATAAAATATTTAAGAGCAAGAAGCCTTCTTTAATCTTAAAACTTCAGATTCGTAAGACCAAATTTATAGATATTATAAGGAGCGGATTTTATGCATTATAAAGTGCCAAAATATGGCATATATATCTACTTAAAAATTGTAAAATATGCAGAAAATATGCGTTATTTTTTAGAAATATGCAAAATAAACTACCAATAAAAAATTTGATTTTTACATCTTTAATAAAAAAAAATTTAATACATAATAAGCAAAAAACTTTTACAAGAAAGTATTTACATAAAAAATTGAAGCTATTAGTTAAAAAATAATACATAATTAACATAATACGTATTAATAATAATATAATATGCTTACCATATGAACAAAAATTATTTAGATAAAGGGTGGCTTTGACTCAAATCAAAACGGTCATTTAATTGACATGTAGAACCAACAACAAGCTGAACTTATCAAAGACAGTGATTTTAACCCCTTATCTAAATAATTTGCGTTCATATGGTATTATAAATTTTAAATTATAGGTACTTAATACTTCTATGCTTCATTGCGTTGATTTGCAAAACAATTTATAATTATATGCTATTCTATAATTTCTGGTAGAAAATTTTGACGTCTATCAGAAAGTATATATTTATAGGTGGAAAAACTTCTTTCCACGTCTACAGACGTTATAGGTGCATTTTTTAATGCGGTTAATATGGACATCCAATTGTACATCCAGATCTTCCCGATTTTCGCCCAGAGTCAAAATTTTGTTAATTTTAGTTAACAGCTGATAACCACTATTTTTTTGTAAAATTTCTTTAAATTTATTTGAAATAATTTTGCCAGTATTTCCTGGGGCAGTATAAATTAATTCTTGAGTATTATTTACTAGTTCTATCGATGCGTTAAGTGACAATGCTTCCGTTTCCAATTTACAAATAGCCCCGCTTACAAAATAATAATGTGCTTTTATAAATGCCAAATGATTGCGCAGTTCTGATTTATTTAAAACCGATTGCGCTTTATTGATACAAGCACTTGAATTATCAGACAAATCTAAAATTAATTCCTTAATTATTTTGAAATTTGGTAGAAAGATATTTAAAGTTATAAAATTTAATTCCTTAATTTTTTCCAAATTTTCTGCATAAAAAAGAGCAGCATTTAGCCACGTTCCCCAACGCGTAATTACAGGTTCTGGTGGTAGGGAAATGTTAGGTAGTTAGTTTTTCTCTGTATAAATGTACTTGTGTCGGCGCCTTTACAAGCACTTTCTTTACGCTACTTATTAAACTATTTACTAAAGGAAATTCATTTCGAATTGCTTTGGCTACTCTATTTATACCATGAGCCAAACATGTTACGTGAATGAAATTTTCGTATAATACCTTCAATTGTTGACCAGCGTTTACCATATATAGCGCGGCATCAGAAAGCATCAAACCAATTTTCTCTGTTGGAACAATATCGGGAACAAAAAAATGCATGAAAGTCTTATTTACAAATCTAACTATTGTTGCATTATTGGTTTTATCAAGTACTTTACAAGAAATCAAATATGATTTGGCAGGTTGTTCTTCACTTAAATAACCTAACATTAAATTTGCAACATAACGTCCACGACAATCTGTAGTTTCATCTACTATGAAATAAATATATTTATTTTTAACAATTTCTTTTATACGTAGCATGGTTTCAAGATATACCCCATTAACATAATTATTTCTAAATGTGCTTTCATCTGGCACTCGCTTGTTGCTATTTTTTTCTAAAAAAGATCTAAAAGTATGGTTTTTAAGGGAATGCTAGCCTTAACTAGAGCACTGCATAATTCAAAATTGAATTCTTCTTAGTCGTTTCTTTTGGATGTTTCACCACGTAAAGATTCTCGCAGAAATGTTTGAGAGAGCTTGATTTTATTCTGTATTTCTAATTTTCCCTTATGCAGAGCGGTCTCAATGTGTTGCGTAATTTGGGATTTTCCTTCGCATGCGATCTAAACCAATATTCCCAATTTAAAAATAAATCAAAACGTAATCGATTAGGTTTCATCGTTGTATTTTAAATATTTCCAGCGTTATCTTATAAAATGATGCATTTAAATGCAACGTTTGAATAGAAAACTAATACCTGCTCTGTATTCACTAAAGGCCTCGTTCATTGTTGTCAGTGTTTAAAAATATTTTAAAACAGTATTCAGAATTGCCACTTACCGCTTTTACATGCTGTACAAAACACCTTTTCACTGTCCATTGGGAGTGCAGGGACATTTTTTATCCATACTGGAACTAAATTATTCTTTACTTTTGGCATGTTAAATATAATTCGAAAACTAAATTCTGCAGTCTGCACTGTTCACTTGCACGTTTTAAAAAGGAATGGGCAATATTATTCCTTATTTTAAAATAGGGCGTTTCCACTAAGCAAGGTCATTTGGATGTTAGGGATTAACTATGTATATTTTACTCATCAACTCTTTCCATACAAAAATTTAAGAAGCACTCAACAAAAAACCGTATTACCTCTTTGCAATCCGGAAGTATTAAGATTTAGGATAGTTGTCAACTCAGACAGTAATTAAAAGTAAACAACTACCTGCCGATGTTAGACACCACCTTTTAAAGATATTTATTTTAAAAGGATATAAAAATTTCTAACTTTGAACAAGAGTCCCGAAAATATTTCATAACCTGAGTTTCAACGCAAAAATTGAAAAAAAAAATTAAATTATGCAAAAAAAGTGCAAAATTTGCGCCTTCAAACGCTAATAAATAAAGTTATGCTTTACCAATAAGAATAAAAAATCTATGTCATCTTGCCCAAATTTTATCAACTAGAACACTTTTTTAAAACCGCAATTAAATGCGGGCAACAAAGCTGGTACAGAGAGTGCAGAGAAAACCAAATATGCTTTGTCGTATTTATTTCTCCTAGATTATACCCCAATAATCGTTATTAGAAATTTTCCAGAAGAAATGTTGAAATTTCCTAGCGTTGCTAGGATGGCGATCGGCAGAAGGAAGAGAAAAGTGTCATCAATCCTTTTTCAACCAAAAAATTGTTATATAGATCGCTTTTGTATCGATAAAAATTTCAATAAAGAAAGTTCCAAATTATTATATTTTTCATGCCGCCATCTAACGAGAATTTCATACATCATCAATTGTATGCTATTATACAAGTAAATACCAAAGTTACATTATGCCATTGGAGTATAGAGGGAGTAAATATGTACTTTTTATAATTAAATTTATGTTGGCGAATTTAGCACGTTATAAACTTTAGCACGTTACAACGTGTACAAAATATAGAACAAATAGATAGTTTAATATGAGAGACATATGCATTATGGTAGTATTGCAGTGTGATTTTAGTGTAGAATTACAAGAAAATAAACGGAGGCGTTCGAAAACCACTTCTCCATCTACGCAAAAAATAAACGGAGATCACAATGTTACAACCCAATTATTAGATACGTGAAAATTGAATAACGATAGGAAAATATAGATGAACTAATAAAGGATTACACCAAGTTCGGCAAAAATGTCAATATTTAGGAAACTGTTACCAAAGTAGCAAAATTTTTTTTTAATGGGGCAAACTAGAAGCTTCCTACAAATGCTTTTTATAACGGATTATGAAATCATTGTTACAAATAAGAATTGTAAAACTTTAACGAAAGCAATAAATGAAGCGGGAAACGGACAAGTTCAATCACATGAGTCACTTAAGAAGTTAAAGTATATAGTAATTATAACCGTGAAGGTTTTAGAAGATAAGATATTTTGCTAAACCCGTTTCACAATTCAAAAAATACTTTCAGGGTATTTAATAATTATAAGGGCCAAAGAAAAAATATAATTTACATAATAAAAATTTCAGACCATATAGAATTATAGATATAGTAATGAGTGAAGTGGCAAAAAAATGCCCAGTGAATAATTTAGAGCAAAAGGCATGATGAAATTTCAAACAGTAGTTGGTTATTTCATACGCAATGAAAAGACAAATTCAACAGCTTTCCAAATAAATGGTTTAGATTATACTTATAGACATAAATTGTGCGAATTTTATTAGGTATGATAGTTTTAAATAATACTGAGAATGTAAATGTAAAGAACAGCATAACATTGGGTATTCAGTTTGATCTTTAGGTACGATAAATGTGAATTTAAGCATATTAAATTTTAGTTTTAATCGAAATTAGCAAAATTTAATGATTTTATTGGTGGATTATTAGGTACAGAATTTTTTTAGAACGTACCGCAATAATAAATGACAAAAACTTATTTTAAATTGTTTATAAAATAAATAATGCATCCGATTAGTATCAAAGCAAAATTTTGAAAGATTTATTCCATATGGGTGCAAAGTTATGAAATATTTTACAGTTTTTACAAAAGAATAAGAAGAATTACAAAAGAAAAAGTTAGCAATAGAAATTTGTACGGCGGAATTTGATGCACAACCAAAGAAATAGCTTAATTCCAGCTAGATTTTTGAATACTAATGACAGTGAAATTAGATTTAGAAATTTAAAGCCTGTATGTATAATTCACAAATTATAACATTACAAGTTTGAGCAAAATGAAATCTTACCTATTAGGGTAGATAAACTTTTATGTTTAACCAATACAATTAATTGTAACACAGAGGAAAGAGACGCAACGTGAAGAATCTGCTAGCTTATTCCTTATGGAACAAAGAAAAAAACACGTTAGTACACTTATTATGTATAATCCATACATACAGCTATTTTCAATTTCCAAATAATGAGTTATTCCACAACCACCACCAATTACCTGATTACTCACGGTTCCATAAACACTATCCCTGGGAACCTTCCCACATATCTCAACCGCCTCCGAAACTCTGCACCATCCGCACCCAAGTGGTTCACGTTCTGAAGGAATGTACCACTGGTGTCCTGTAGTGCCACGTCTAAGCATCCCAAAGTGGAGCTTACTACAGCTTTACTTTCAAGCTGCGCTATTTGTCGAACAACACGCTTTTCGTATCCTAATAAGGAACAATCGACGAATCGACCAGAAGACGAGCCTTGTCGTACTACTTCTGCAATTTCTTTATATTAACGCTCGGGATATTCATAGTACACGTCCCCTTATCGAACATCTACTAGAAATCAACAATGTATAAGTACTCTTCATTGCAGATGCAAAACTAAACAATAAATACATTTGTGATTCTGCCAGTTACAAATTGTATCTCTCCTTCATACCTTCAGTAAATGCGCCTTCGTTACCCATCTACCACCCAGCTTCTACACTCGTACATGCTAAGGCTGTTGCTGCTATGGTGTACTTATGTATTCCGGTAACTCTCTTCCCCTACTACATACTTTTCAGCGACCTAAAAACCTTTTGCAAATCAACAACAGTCCTATATTTCTGAACTGCTATACAAAACGAAAATTCGCAGAGATAGCCGGCATATCGCAACTTACTATTGTTGGAGTTCTTAGGAAGGGCAGATATCGTCCATATAATAAATCAGTTTGTCACACCTTGCAACTTGGCAATTCTGAAAGGCAGGGGACATTATGCTATTATGATGATATGACGTAACCGAAGACACCACAAATTAAATTAGATTAATTTATCGTATGGTGCCATAGGTTCTGCACTTATTGGTCCTCACATTTTTCAAGATATCATACTTATAGTTTGTTCCTGAAGATTTCACAATTGGTTTACCATTGATTACTCGATTATTATTGTAATGGTTCCAACATTATGGCGCACCACCAAATAACACATTAGTTAAATTTTTTAAATAAAATCTTCGCAAGCTCACGGGAAGGAAGAAACGGACCAATAGAATAACAGGTCCGATTACTTTATTGGGCGACTTTAGAATTTGTCAATATGGAGAATGGTGGGGATAAAGTGTATTTAAGGCCTATGATTTATAGGCTGAACTTGAAGAATAAATAAGTTGCGTCTGGTATTCATAGTATTATGAGATGGTTTATTATAAAAAAATCAGTTATATTATAAAAAAATGTAATGGTAGTGTGAATAATTACGGTAATATGTGTTATACTTTCTTGAACTCGTTATTGTTATTAAAATGTGTTGATGTTAATTCTAGTTATTAGGAATTGCTAAAATGTTTTGTAATTATGTGTATAAGAAATTTTGATGTTACTTTCTTAACAACGTAGAAATTATACTGGAATAAATCAACCACCTCGAGCTCCCACTTTGGTAGTTCAGTTAATTTATAAAAAAAAAGTTAACCTGATCATGAGTTGTAGCAAGCTCAATACCTGTTTACAGTTATGAACTATCTGATTATAATTACATAGAAAATTTATATTGGATCACGTTGTGTTATGATGCCGTGTGTAGTTTAAAAAGTGATATGACCACTTAATTTATAGTTATTCAAAACCACATTAACTGTAATTGCAGGAATTCAACTTTTAAAATATCAGCAATGTCGTGTACTGTCAGTTTAATATTACTTCGGTATTTAAACGTCAATATTTAAACTTATTTGTATTTTAAAACTAGTTTTGAAGTTCACCCGTATACATTTTTATTTATGTGCTTACTCAAACTTATCTCTCTTGTATGTAACTCAATATTCACTTTATTAACTTTTATTAAATTATTATCTGACCATATACCTAAATCTATTTGTTACCGGATGTGACGGGGTTTCTGATTTCTAGAAAAATCTGGTGTGTCTGCATTCAACATTCCCGTATATATGCATATACCATAAGGGTCCTAGCGGATTTATATAATTACATAATAAAACTAGGTACATGCAAAAAAAAACTGAATTTTTTTTTGATTTCATGTTATACATGTCCTTCAACATATTAATTCTACTCTAAGAGAAAAATTATAATAAGTTTTTAAAGGATTTTCACTTTTTGTTTAATATATTTTATGATGCACTTGCAAATATTATGATAGGTAGTGCCCAACACCTTGTATTTAAAACAAAAAACTAAAAATACGTTTCTAAGTAGATTGTAACGTTTAACGTTTGTAAAAATTTTTGAATAAGTACGCTATTTTAAGGCGCAAATGTATATTAAACTAAAATTTACAAACTACGTATATATGCGTTTTCACGATTTTTATTGATGCTGCAGCATCTCAATCGAAAATCTTAGTCAAAAGTTTCATTTTATGTAAGAATAGTTTTATTTATCTAACTACCAGTTTGAAATTTCATACCTACTAGTTTTTCAGTGTCATACGTGCGCATTAGAAGTTTCAAATTATTTGCGCCATTTTTACGACTGGTTTACTTGAAACAATTTGAAAACTGTGTAGGTTCTTCCGGTTGTCCGGTATGTCCCAAAAGATGATACGGCTCAAACAGTCTGACACACATAAGGCATGCCAAAATTGACCAAATGGATTCAAGGGCCTTCAAAGCGTGAAGAACCCTCAAAATCTTGAGGTCGAGCTTTTTATAACCGCAATACCTTTCCTTTACTATATACTTCGTATAGTATACGGGAATGTAAAAGAGTATTGAGACTAGCAGATACAACTTTATCACTTTATTTGATCCATAAGGAGATTCCTCGGTAATTGTTGGATTGTCGAATTCAACCACCATCACTTTCGCCATTAAGTTAACTTTATATACTAAACGTATACCCTCAGACGTATTCCTGAGGCATATCGAAATAGCTTTTGGTAATGAAATCGGGGTCGATGCGACCTGTAATAAAATAATAAATTAACATTTAAAAAAAAAATTTTAAATTAAACTTATCTGAGATACCTGAAAAGCAACGTAGTAAGTGTAGAAGGTGATACTGTGGCCCGTCTGTAAATCGTTATTTGGGATAAAATTAAAACATGAGCATTAAATTAAAAATTAATTTATCATGACGTCCATTACATTGGACGCGTCTTCAGATGAACGTACAGCTTCATCCTTCAGTTCAGTGGGAGAGTAGCCTTTAGTTAAACTTCGCCCCTACAAAAGTAAATAAAAATTAGTGGAGTACTAAAGAGTGCTGCCTGATGCGTAATAGCTGATGGACTCCACTGAAGTTGGAGGCCCTGTAGCGAGCCGTGTTCAAAAGCATGCATGGTGTTGTAAAAATATGGTGTGAATTTGATTTTTAACTAATGATGCTCGAAACTTGCATCAATTTTGTTTTTCAACCAATGCCGCGTAGTAAGTACTTATTTTTGAATGAGTGAAGAATTTCTTTATAACAAATGCTGTAGAAATGATTTTAACAAATCCTGTGTGAATGTGTTTTTAACGAGTTTTTCAAAAATGTTGCATTCATTTGTTTCTTAACGAATCTTGTAAGCGTTTCAATTAGTTTTTAACGTGTTTCGCTGAAATAATTTGTTTTTTAACTATTCACAAAGAACTTATTTTATAACGATGTCTGAAATTTTTTTTTAACCTTTGTAAAGTTAACCTTGAAATTATAATCTATGTTCTAAAAATAAGGTCCGTAAAATCCCACAGTAGAAAATGGGCAGTTCAGCTACTGTTGCAATGGAAAGGGTAGGAAATTCTTATCCACGGGGGAACTACGAAGAATTCGTATACGTATTCTTTGAACAATTTTAAGCAAAAATGATAATAGACAATATTTCCCAATTCCTAACCCTTAAGGAGATATGGGCAGTGCAAGAAAAATGTAAAAGTGAGTAAAGAGTCTTAAAATTATCATAAATCAAATCTTTTAACAACAATTTTCAATAACAAATTAACAAGAACACAGCATAGCACAAAAATGCACATAAAATAACGAGGTGACAAGAATAAATGGTTACAGTTGTTCAAAAAGTAAAAAGAGTAATTTTGGTTGCCTAACAAGTATTACCACAATAAACTGAGAAAATTATTTGACGTTTCATGTCATTTGTATCAAACATTATTTGAATGTAAATGCAATTTATCATCTGCTTTGTAACAATTAGAATTAATTTAATTACAATTAAATCATGCCTTATCAATTTTCAAATGAGGAATACAGTGATTCCTGTACGGCTTGTTTAACGGTAATTATCATGCAGCAGAGTACAAAACGAGTTTTCCAAATCGTCGTGCTCCTACTGACAAAACGATAGCCCGGACTTTCACTGCCTTCGAGAAACAAGAAGTTTTCTTACACGTCGAACTGATCGAGAGACTCCACGACATGAGTTTGCTGAGAAAAGTTGAAATCGATAGCCGAACGAGTATTAAACGAATAAAAGCAGCCACTTATAGAAGCAGGACCAGGATTTCCAAAATTCTTCGCGAAAATGGAATACATCCGTATCACCTTCAAGCCGTTCAGTACTTTCCTCCCGGCGATTTGGCTCCAAGAGTTTGGTTTTGGGAATGATGGTCACACATGATGATAACATTCCTATTGAATACTTTATTCCGCACCCAATAGTAGTAAAATATACAGGTGTTCTCTTGAAAAGTTTTGATTAAAAACGGGTAGTTTCGGATAAAGACGAATTTAATTAAAAAACGAGAGGGTTCGGATACAGGGAATGCTTAATAAAACTGATAGAGTAGCATATAAGCTATCCCATACCGATGAACAATATAGGGTGTTTCATTTGAAAATTTTGAACCCAGCTGGTAGTGTAGTGGTGACACGACCTGCTCAGCATTCGGGAGGTAATGGGTTCGATTCCCGTTACCGTCTACCTTGTTTTTTCGGGGGGTTTTCCTTATACACATGTAGCGGCATGGTCACTGCGTATATACACACCATCTGCGGCTACTTAGGCGAATGCTGGGTTAGTATTTTCCCCCTCAGAACCCTAACTCCGTTACTTCCGATCCTATCCTGACCACACCTATCCTTAATACCACCATGCATATATACGTAATGTATGTATGTATGCTGGGAATCTATGTTTGTGGCTGAAGGACCTTGAAAGAATGAAATACGTTACCTTTTCCTTTTTTTTTGAAAATTTTGATAAAATCTACGATTCTCGTTTTGGACCATACTGTATACAACTTCCGATACTTCGTATAGCCATCTATATACAAATAAAATAACCATGTACACAAAATATCCTACTACAAATATATATATATATATATATATATATATATATATATATATATATATATATATATATATATATATTGTCACATCTGTGAAAGCATTCGGCATAAGATGCTGAAATTTTGTTGAGGTAATGCACGAAGCGAGGATAATTCATTTCTCGAATAACATATAGGATGTTCCATTACAAAATATATAAGTTTGTGTTGCCATGGACTTATGGGCCACCCTGTGTTTGTGAAAACATTTTTAAAATGTTCTGTCTAGCAATCGTTTTATTGCTCCATTTCAATATTTTTTTGTAATATAAATCATTTAGACGTAATAAGAAGACGGGAGATAAGATTCAGGCCCCTATATATTATTTTTCATCTGTTGAAAAATTAAATTCGTTTCAATAATTGAGGTTACCCAATACAAGATTTTATTTTAACGTAGATTTAGACTGGTATTCATAACAAATTTCTTTCTGGAAAGTACTCTAAAAGAAAAATTTTAGTTTGTTTAAAAAAATTATTACAAAACCACATTTTTTAAGATTAATGATAAGATAGAGAGAGGTTGGAATTTCATCAGTTATAGTTTAGGCCTGGTATTATTTCCAACGGTTATAAGAAGTGGAGCATCATTTATCATTCACGTCGTATACATTTATGATGTTTAAGAGCTTTGATGAAAATGTTTTAAATATTTTAGTTTTTACTTTAAAGGTTTCACATTCGGGTATTGGTCTACATAGATTTTGTGTTAATTTAATAGTTTACAATTAGTATTACAATTATGGTGTATATATGCTAAGAGCATCTAACTATATACAATTTGGTTTCATTAGTGTACTCAGAGAGCTGAATTTAACTGTAATCAACAGTGTCAATAACCACACATTTGGATATTGTTATAAAATATTTTTTAGTCAATTTTATCTGCATTAGAAAAATTTACAGGTTGTTTATCCTATTAAAAACATATATAGTTATACAAAAGTAAGAGGTAGGTAAGCTCAAGCGAAATTAACCTAAAGCCACAGGTCCAGGTAAGAAACAAACACATATTACTAGGTCATCGTTTATTTGGTTATAAAACTTGAGAATGTTTCATTTTCTGATTAAATAGAGAGAAATAAAATTTGTGTTATGATAACAATTATGAGATTTGACACAAGTGCTTTCTATTGTACTTCGAAAGACGCTGATTCATTGTTATGAAACTTGATTTGGAGAAATAATTAAGAAAGGAGAATAATAAGAAAATATACCTGAAATTTTCCTATTACGTTTTATATATTGGTCTTTTTTACGCTCGAAAGAAACAAAAACACAATGAAAGTATTGGAAAAAGTACATATTGAATCAGTACAGAAGTTCTCGCATTAAAACTATCTTAATCACAGTAAGCAGGTTATTGTCATAATTCTGAGTTATTTTGAAGATTAAACGAAACGCTTACGAAAATTATATTTTATAACAATATTAAAACGTATCATGTTAAGGTTTTCTTGCGTGAGTATATGTTTTTTATGTATGTGCAGCTATTTGAAATTTCGAACTTCACAAAATTGTTTCATCTTTTGAAAGATAGTATCACTGGTGACGGAGATAACTGTAAGTATTACCGAAACGTTTAACTTGTGTAACTTAAACATAAAAATACGCCTTAAAAAACACAAAAAGATAAGTATTTTAGATGTGTATAAAAAATGGAGGAAGTTGACATTTTCATAACATTATTACTCATTTTTTAATACTAAACAAGACATGTAATTAACACTGACTACCACTGTACAGCAGTGATATGAAGCGTTTTCTGACAGCTTCTTGATTGTTTCTTGATTTGTACACGGAGCAATGTAGACAATAATAGCGGTGATTTTAGTAACAAACCGCAGCCAATTTCGGAAACCGCAAGCAATTGATGACATCACTTTAAGGTCTAACATATTGAAGGTGTTGAAGTAATGTTCCAAATGTAATATAAAGTTCAGCAAATCTCTTTATGCCTTTGGGATTCTGAAAAACACCCTCGACTACACAAATAACGATCCCTTTAACTGTGGCCAAATTTTACACGGTAATACCGAAACCTTATAGTTCTTCCTGTCAAACACGTACACAATACACATACACTTACACGACGCTACACTACACAGTAACGTACACGTTTGACACGTTACATGTAACTATACACAGTTCACGTACACGTACATTACATTCGGATTTAAAAACACCACGCACTACACGTACACGTACACTGTACACGTAAGTCACACGTATACGACCGTTACGTACGTCACACGTACACTACACGTAACGTAACGTACACGTACACGTACGTCACATACCCATCGTACACATACCATCGCTACACGACAGCACACGACACGTACACGCACACGTCACACGTACACGACCGACACGCTACGTCATACGCACACACACGCTACACGACACGCACACGCACGTACACGCACACGACACGTACGCACACGACACGCCACACGCACACGCACGACACTCGCACACGCACACGACACGCACGACGACACGCACGACACGACACGCACGCACGCACGACACGCACACGCTACACGCACACACGCACACGCTACCGACACGCACACGTACACACGCTACGACGTACTACGACTACGACTACGCACACGCACACGACACACGTACACGACACGTACACGCACACGCACACGTACACGTACACCGTACCACCGCAGCGTACGACGACACGCACACGCATACAGACACGTACGTACGACACGTACACGCACACGTACAGTACACGTACACGTACACGCTACACGACACGTACGACACAGTACAGTACACGTACACGACACGACACGTACACGTACACGACACGTACGTACCTAACGACACGTACGTACTACAGCACACGACACGACACGTACACTACACTACACTACACACTACACACTACACTACTACACATACGAATCAGCACACGTACATACCATACACATACACATACAACATACACACACACCATACACACACACAACACACAACATACACACACACATACACACACACATACACATACACACATACACATACACATACACATACACATACAACACACACATACACACACACACACATACACATACACATACACTACACATACACATACACACACATACACACTACACATACACACACACACACAACACACACACAACACATACACAACACAACACACACACACACACACACACACACACAACACACACAACACACACACAACACACACACACACACACACACAACACATACACAACACACACATACACAACCATACACAACCAACCATACCATACCATACACATACACATACACATACACAACACCACTACCATACCAACACATACATACACATACATACAACATACACATCACACACATACACATACACACATACACATACACATACACATACACATACACATACATACACACACATACATACACATACACATCACATACATACATACACATACACATACACACTACACATACACATACACATACACATACACATACACATACACATACACATACACATACACATACACATACACATTCACAAAAATGTACACACTTTCTAGGTTATCGAGCAGTACATTAAAACGGAGTCATTAAGCACCAATTACTAAGCAGTTACGGCCCCTCAAAAGTCAGTGTTTAAAACCAATAAATTCTTTATGGATAATATTTAATTAAGAACACCTGTATAATGGAACACACTATTCCATGCAACAATTTAGTACTGTTGGTACTGCAGGAATGCTTTTTGCACAGTAAGCAGGTCGTTGAATAATTATCAAATCTTTTCTTTTGTTGCGTGCCTGAATTACGTTCAACAAAAATAGATACTTGTGACTGATGCTATCGAACACAGTTAATTTTTCTACCATGCACTTACATATTA
This sequence comes from Vesta saturnalis, assembly GCA_036346205.1. Lineage (NCBI taxonomy): Eukaryota > Metazoa > Arthropoda > Insecta > Coleoptera > Lampyridae > Vesta > Vesta saturnalis. The sequence continues at coordinate 5,652,160 of JARFJB010000966.1, read as the reverse complement.
AAACTAATATTAACTTTTGTATCAATTAACTTAGGTTTATGAACATTTCAGTCTATTCCTCGTCTAAGACATATTAGGGGTGCAACAATAGTTTGTTATAAGGCAACTGAACATTGCCACTGGATATGAATATTAGAAAAGGGCTTTGCAGCCCGTGTAGTTAATACATTTCTTTTCCACCTCTGTATATACCAAAATACGTATGTAAAATAGTACTAGAAAGTAACCTAAAATCTAGATTATAGATGTTGCGAAAAAACATTCATAGTTTGGGTAAACCACCCAGTGATATGGCCTCCTATCCTGATAGCTAGATTCGAAAGCTCACTATAATTCACCAACTACCACAATTTGGATGACGCCTTACGATTTTGATACGTAATAGTTCCAAATTTATAAATAACATGCCACTTTGACTTATCTATTAGTAAATTTTCTAGAGTGAATCATTTAGTTCTGTATAATCCAAAATCTAGTTATTGCCTGCACTAAGTTGACGATTGGCCCCCAGATATTCCAGTTGTTTGCCACTGAATGCAACCGATCAAGGAAAAACAATTAAGTGTTTTTATATAGAACAAACTTCATTTAATTGAAATAAAAACTGAAATATAATAATTTGTATTAACTATAAAAAATATTACTTCCAAATAAATCAAACAAAAAATTTAAAAGTTGTTGAGAAACAATACTTATTTTTTTCATTTATATTATTTGTAAAGGTGTTTTGGTTCTTCAAACAAGTTTGACACGTGAATATACAAGAGCTCGATTTATGCAAATTAAACCGTTCAGTACATAAAGCAAGGTAAGCACGTCTACATGAATTACATTTTACTCCACAGTTTTGATAACTCAAATTTTAGTGGGTGAAAAGCAACCCGTGGTATAGTTTCTGTTTTGTGAAAGTTAAATCAGATTCGATTTCTAAAACGTCCTCGGAAACGAGAAATTTTTTTGACCCCTTCAATATCATTTCTCTCCTTATCTAGCCTTTCTTTGTGTGATTCCTCTTGTATCCTGGATGGTTAGTTTGCTTTTATTTTTCACAATGTACATAATGTTCTTCAGTAATTTCTCCATCAGGTTCTGCTAGTATCCTCATCTGATCTTTTTGTCTTTTATATTCTTCTATGGCTCTTGATCTATCGATTTGATAATCATTCATCACGTAGTCTGTTAAGCTCTTCTCTTATATATTTTTAATTATTTCCACTCCATCTTTTTCTTTTCTTATTTTCTCACTATTCGTTTGTTCCAGTTATTCTTCACGTGTGTATTTGGAGAACTCAGTCTGTATTTTAAGTATATTTGTTCCGACATTAGAAGTTGCTCCCTTTTTCATTTTTTCTTTTCTTAGGTTTAGTATCTTTAGCCTTCTTTTTCTCATTCTGATTTTCAAGTCTCTGCTTTTTTCTCTCTTCCCTTTCAAGTAATTTCCGTCTTTTTGCATCCTCTTCTTTTGAATTCCCTTTAAGTCATTGGGTAGACGTAATCGCAATTGGTATTTTTTCGTTTTTCCTTTCCGAGCAGGTGTATTAGCATACCATAATGTTTCGTCTACAGGAGTTGAACAATGTTGTACTATTTCGTTCGATTTTACTCCCGTTTTAGAATCGTTTTTCAAATATTCTGGTTCCTCTGTCCTAGACTACGTGGCTTGTGTGTCAGTTTGGCTTATTGTAGGTTCTGCAGTATCAAGCTGATTTAGCGTAATTTCATCTGTAAGAAGTAGAACAGGCATACCATTTATATTAAGCGAATCACAGCTGCTTTCTTCGTTAATCGAATTTTCTTTTAACCCTTCGGTTGTATCGTTTTCTCTTAACGGTTGAGTCGTATGTGGATACGTAACATTCTTTTTACGTTTATCTTATAATCCACCAATATTTGAGAAATCTTTGTACCTCAAATATGTACTATCAGTGTGTTTCCTTGTTAAATCAAGCGCTTCATCTTTGCCCAGACATTTACAAAAATCTATGACAAAATCCGTTTTAATTTTAGCAGTGCAAGTTTGAGAACAGGAGCGAAATGCTCCTTTGGCAAAGTGCCTAAGGCATGGTTTCTTCTCCACACAACTGCCGCTATTCTCCATCTATTTTTTATTGGTCTGAAGGCCGCAGCTTTCGCGGGTTTCATGATTCGCGTAGCGTTGTGGTTCAGACAAATCCGAATTATCTGAAGTTTTACACGTAAGAAACTAAGTTTGTATGAGAGATGAGTGCTGCGACCGTATAGGAAGAGAATTACAAGGAAACTTGTAGGTAGGGATATAAAATGCTCCACCTCATAAAAATTTCCTGCTCCTCTTGAAACGAGCGCTTTACAGTTCTTAGGACGCAGATGAAAACAGGTTTCATCAGCGTTAATTACTGTATTTGGATCGTCCAATATTTCTCTGAATACTTTTGATACTAGGTAGGATTCTATTTCTGTAAAACATGCTTTAATATGTTACTCTGATAAGTTCGCACTTGCTGTTATTACAGCTTCTCCTGAACACTCTGAAATTTCTGGGTTCCATCTAGGAAAATCTCGATACCATGTCTCACCAGGGCGATTGTTGGTCAATGAGTTCTCTCTTGAATTTTGACCCCGAAAATCTTTTACAGATTCTTGAATAGCTTTTCTACTGCGAGGAAATCTACGTTTGTGGTTTTCAAAGATCCAAGTAATTAAGATCATTGGAAAGAATTGGGTTGGGGCCAAAGCCTGGTTTCACAAAATTCTGACCTTTTCTGAACGGCAAAGTAAAGTTTGGAATCGTGTATTGTCTGGAAACTTCTCTTAAGGGTTTCCTATTTTTAATTTTCTCAAGAGCTTTTTTTTATATCTTCATCTGTGCATTTCTTATGATATTTGTCGCCCGGAATAATTTTTAGCATTGTCTTCACCTAAAAACACGTAAGTTTCAGTCCTTTCATAGTATCCAGTTATTCGCCCCCGGTCGGTCACTAGATACCTAGGAAATTATGGACTAGACTTTGAAACAATTAGCTATATGCTTTATCTTTGAATACAAAGCAAACCAAAAAATGAATTAGTACCCTAGTTCAAAAATTAAGAGATTGACCATGCGACCAATCACTAAGTAAAACTTGTAACATAACGTTCAGTGATTGGCCACCTGATTTTTTAAAGGATTTTTGGTTATAATATACAATAATATCAAAATTTCATTAAATATGGTATTGGGAAGGTACTAAATCATTTCCTAAATAATAGGATATGTAAATATTTAGAAAAGTCACTTACCAGTGGCAACACACTCTTGTTGTAACACACAATATTTTCAGTAAATACAACTTGTTCGGTTCATTACCTACTATACCACTACCTATGTGTGAAATTGGCGGGGGAATTAGTAAACCGCTTGGCACCAGATATTAAGCGGTGTTGCGGGAGCATGCTGATATACAATATTAACATCGACCAATTCTTAATAATTTTTGTTTTAATATAACGGCCAATAACTGGATGCTAAGTAGGAAAAGGCCAATCACTGAGTGGTTTACCCTTATTGGTGGTAAGTAAAGAAAAATGAGGTATACGAAAGGTAACAAAGATTTGTACATTTATATCGCACAAAGTAAACTATGTATAATAAAGTATGCACGGAATCCTAAAACTTGCAGAAATAAACTTTAAAAGCTAATGCTATACAAGCTAAGATAATACATGTAAACTAGTAGTTGATGCATGTCGATAAAACAGGAATTGATGTTACTATTAATAGAAAGTATAACATATAGTGAGAAATCAAAACAATGTAAAGTGAACTGAAGAAAGTCTAAGACTAGGTCGATATTCTATACGTCATGTGTTTACATACGTGAAGTTATTGTGATTTGTTTTATATGGACAAGCGGGACGGAAATTCAAAATTAGAATGTCTGAATGTTCTTGTGTGAAATACAACAACCCCAACTGCAAGTGTTAATCCTCACTCTAATCGTCTAACAGTTTACGCTTACTCGAAGAGCTACAAAATCACTAATGATTACCACTTATATCCAGAATTATTCCTTAATCAGATTTTTAACTTAAATTCACTGTAAGTTTTTTTTTTTTTTACACAGTAGTTCCATGAATTACTGTTTTATCGATATACCTCAGTTGATATTTTTGAGGATATTTGTTAGTTTAAATTTGTATGCCACCGTTTGTGGTTAGGATTTTTTAAATTTTTGCTTGAAAATTTTAAGATTCCATTATATTTATGTCTAATTTATATTTTAGCTCACATATATCCAAATGTTGGTTACGCAAGTTATCTTACGATGTTTCTAATGTAAGACGACGTAGCAGATTAAAATATTATTTTACACGTGTAATTGGTTTTATTAATTATATTTTTCTGAAATCGGCATGAAAGTTGCTAAACGCGGACTAATTTGAGTCACGAAAGTTTGATTTTAATGCCTAGGCATGAAAGTAAAACTTTCATGCCTAGTCATTTTTACTTTCCAAATTAGGTAGGTTGATATTTGTATAGAATAAAATAATAATAGACAATTTTGTCATAAACTTTATTTTTTAACAACTAAGTACTCAAGTATAAGAAATATTACTTGATATTAACTGTAATTATTGAATTTTCAACATTTGAGATAATTATCCCAGGTAAAGCAGAATTTTTTAATGAAGAAACGACAGCAATATTTTGCTCGGAATTTTCGGTTCTCGACTCTTCCGAAATGAAAAACTCGGTAATATTAAGATTATTAGGGACTGAGATTCCTTCGTGAATCCTACTAGCGGTTACACGTTTATTTTCTAACGATTCGGCTACATAATCTTCTGCTACACTGGTAGAACTCCATCCACCATGCCTTTTCAGATCTATTATATCGCCATCAGCGTCCACTAATAATCTTGCCGACGTACGGCGCAAACAGTGATCCGTATACTCCGTGAAACTAGGCAAACCAAGAAAAGCCGCTATTTTGGTATTAGGTATTTTCCCAATGGTATGAATCCCCACAGCTTTAACGCTGCACTTTCCGTTTTTATAATTCACAAATAAACGTCTATGTAGTGTATGCAGAGGGCGTAGTGCTATATAGTTTCGGTACAAGCCGACGTTGATTTGCTGCTTTCTCTTTCCATCGGCGATCATATAGCGCCTTACTTTATTAGTTTTTGAATCGGGAATTTTTACATTTAAAACAATACATTCTATTTGTCGGAATTAGCGCTATTTGTAAAAGCAAGCTAATTCTGCTTATGTGAACTACCTGCGAAACGTGGAACAAAATATTAAAAGAAATCCTAAGGAACTGTACTAATTATCATCGTCATGTGAATTATATCCATGATCATTTCAACTACAGTCTTCCTTTTTCAATTACACCTGTGACAGAAAATCAAGTACTCAAACTCTTAGCGCATCTCCTTAATACAGCCAGCTGTGGTGAAGACCAGCTTCCACCTTATTTGATATGCGATTGTAGATTTGTTATAGTTACGCTGTTAACCTTAATAATCAACTTGGCTATCTTGGGTTCTGCTTTTCCTGAGAAATGGAAAATAGCTAGAATTACTCCTATCAAAAAAAAGGTGATTATTCTTGCACCAAGAATTACAGATCAATCTCTGTACTCAATAATATAGTAATTCATAACACCATTTACTCTAGTTTCAAACCGTTCCTCTCTAAGGATCAACACGGGTTCTTGCCAGGTCGCTCAACTACTACGAATCTTGCTTCTATCACACAATTTTTTGTGGAAGTTCTTGATAGGCGTGGACAATGGATGTGATATATATATATCATATATATATATATATATATATATATATATATATATATATATATATATATATATATAATATATATACATACATACATATCGATTTTGCTAGGGATTTTGATTCTATAGACCATGATCTGCTCATAAATAAAATTTATAACTTCGATGCCGCACCGAAGTTAACTGATATTCTTCGTTCTTATCTGGAAAACAGGATTTGTTGTATATTTTATAATGGTTTCGAATCGAACTAATTTACACTTCTTGCTGGTGTTCCTTAGGGATCAGCCTTGGGCCCTACCTTTTCTACTGTTTATTGATGAGATTCTTCATACACTGAGATGCCCAGTACTTGCCTATGCTGACGATATGAAACTCTACACTGAAATTACGTCAAGACAGGATGCTCAGATACTCCAAGACAATATTGACACTCTAGTGAACTGGTGTTCTTGCAATAGCCTACGAATTAATGTCGCGAAATCCGGTATTGTTTCTTATACACGCCAAGCCACACCGGTACTGCAACCTTATAAAATTAATAGTCCTGATCTTCCCAGAAGGAGCAAAGTTAAGGATCTCGGTGTCGCGTTTAACCCTAATTTAAATTTTTCTGAGCACACCCTCTGCTTATCTGCCAGCAGATCATTGGGATTTATTATAAGAACATATAAAGACTTCTCTGAAGTTATACTATTTAAAACACTTTACTATGCATATGTTATAAGTAAACTGGAATATGCTAATTGAATCCAAGACAATATTGACACTCTAGTGAACTGGTGTTCTTGAAATAGCCTACGAATTGATGTCGCGAAATGGGTATTGTTTCTTATACCCCATTACCCCATAATGTATCGCATTACTTACCTTTGGATATAATTCATGAAAAGTTCATGAAATTTCTGTCCTTCAAAGTTGGACCATGAGTATCCGGAGCGAAGCGTCAGTTACAATAGCCTACTCTTCGTCACTCCACGTTGTCGTTGTCTGACAGGAGAGAGCTACAAACAGCGAAGCTTCTCAGAATGATAATTCTCAATAGAGCTGATGCTGCATTTTTGCTAAGTGGGGTGCCATTTCTGGTTCCGCAAATCGAAACTAGAAGTGTAATTTCATTCTACCCTCAACCTGTCCGTACCGAATTACTACGCAGATCCCCAATTCACCTTACATATGGAAATGCAGAAAAATTATTTCAGGATATATTTCGATAAATTGGCTTACCCTAGGTTATATGTGATTTTGCAGTTGATTTGGTTTTTTTTTTATTTTGGATATATTATATTATTACAGTTTACATTGTTATAGTTTACATTTATCTTCATTGTTGTGTTATTGTATTATTGTTAAGACTACCTTTAGATCTTGTATATTCTGTATGCCCTATGATTGGGTTTTCTGTTGGGCAAATAAATATTATTATTATAAATACCCTTTTCTTCAATGTCATCAAGTGCCATTTTTGTTATCTCGTTATAGCGACATGCACCCGCTAAACCAATAATTAATACAACCTGAAACGAATACAAGTATGACATCAATTGAAACTCTATTGATTATGATCGCTTACTTTCATCATTAAAAACCTATCGTCAGGAGCTTTTCGAAGGAAATCGTCTACCTCGCTTCTTGTAAACATTCTGGACGTTTTTGCTTGTAGCCTGTCGATTTTCTTTTAAGATACGCTTTCAATTTTGGAAAATTATGTATGTTTAAGTTTTCTTTTACCAAAAGCATCGCTTTTAGCATTGACTAAGTACTTCAAAGAGTAGATGATTTGTATCTCTGACTGCCTTCCGCAAAGAAGAACGTCTTCAGTAACTTGTTTAATTTTTTTTATGCTGCACCACTTTTTAAATGTTTCATTGATTTGTTTGGAAGTAACTTCGCCACAGCAGCCGTTGCAGCTTCCGTTATATTCATTTCAACATCCATTTCACAATCAAAATCACTTAGGGACATCGTTATTTATTGAAACTTCGCAGAAAAGAAAGGAAAGGAAACACCAAACCGCAAAAATTTTTTCACTAATTTTTTGTTTTATTTACTTGTCGTTAAGACAACACGTTTTTAATTATTAATGTTTATTTGTCAAAGCTCTCTGATTAATTCAACTCTATTTTTTTAAATAATTTTAACAATTTTTAATAATTATCAAAACGATTTCAGAAAAAATATAATACGCAACATGAAAGTATTTTTGTTTGGCTCGGAGGCGTTGAAAAATACTCGTTCAACAAAATGCCACTTTCATGCCGTATAATGTAATATACTATTATCATACTTTATTTAGAAATTGAAAATGCATCTCCATAATCTCAGTTTTTTACTTTCCAACTTATTTTTTGTGATTTCTAATGGTTAACTATATGAATGATCTTGTATCTTGTTAAACTTATTATTTTTGCAGAAAATGTTTTATTACTAAAGTAATGTTAAACATACTGCTAAGTAAATCAGACTAATATGTATTTCTTTGTTTCAGGTGAGTACAGATTTGTTTCTTACTAGTGCAAGGTAGGTACTTTGTGTTAATGTTTGTGTTAGAAACAGTTAATTTTATGAGAGATAAGTGTTCTGACGTATACATGATGGATTAATAACGTGACAGTAAACGTACTAATTTAGATTGAGCAACTACCAAACATTTTTATTCTAAAAACAGCATAATTCTTACAAGTAGATACCTAAACTATTTCTTGTAATATTGTGATTACGAACACTATAACGCAAATGTGTATTCACTAACCTCACTAGTTTATATTTTATTTGGCTCAAGTCTGCATCATATAATGTATCACGGTTTTACAAATTGGTCTATTCAATCACTTCTTGTAAGCTTATCTGAAGTACACAAATAACTTTGTTGATATGAACACATAACTTACAAATTTATTAACGCTTGTGCCAATAGTTGTAACAGTCTGCTGCTAGACTTATTACCGTTTTAACTCAACATTCTCTTTAATATAATTCGTAGTCAAATATACTATCAATTATGTTTGTTCTTTTATTCTGTTAAAATATCACACTTTATTAATTAATTTTTATTAAATTAGGTATATGCAGGCTAAGTTAAATAAATAAGCAATTGTTACAGTTTTCCAATTGAATTATAACAATTTCCGTAAAAAGAACAGTTTTTGTGATAATTATACATTATGGCAATTATACTAATGCAATCCTCAAATGGTTAAGTTAGTACCATAACTGGATGGAAAGCAATTAAATTCATTCATGGTTTGTTCGTTGTTTAAAACGGACCATTGTTCAAGGTTTCTTACTTTTCGATTCTTATGTGACACATCTTCGGCAATAATTAGCCAAAACGGCGTGACAAATTTATTTTTCTTCAAACGTCAGTAAACATAACATTTATTGACGCAATACAAATACTTAATTGTCATTTTGTTGATATTCACAAGCGGCGCTAAAAAACCTTAGCGCCGCTCACCAGCGGCTATAAAGTGACAGAGACCCCGGCAGACGAACAATTCCACCCATGCTCCTGTAATGCAGTACGATGCGTCAATAAAAGTCTTTAATTTTAACGTATATTTTTATTTTGTTAAATGAAAATGAAAATTACAATTATTAAATGAAGCTTTTTCAAAGTTTAAACCCCTGCTGGACGTCATTGATGAACTTAATATCCGTATTCAAAGATCCCTACAATCAAAGCACGCCCAGAAGAACCCTCGAGTGTGTTACTGGTGCTAGTATTAGTTTCAGAAGACGAATCATTTACACGTACCTATATTATCTCGTTTACGGTTACCCGAAGAAGTTTCTTCATATCGTCTGTTGTCGGCACTTGTTTCGGGTACTTCAAAATTAGCATTGGGAGACAAGATTTTCAAATCAATTTCGTGGTCGTTGGCAATGGAATATCCGATTTAGATTTAACTTGCGGCAATACTTTACATCCTCCATGCCTTTAAAGACATAATATCCCCAACTCTGCCTACTAGGAGTGTAGCTGAAGTTCTTCGTAAAAAGTGGCCCGTATATTCCTTGCAATCCCTTAATGTTAAATAGGACGCCACTACTTTTCAAACTTCACCAAATTTATTTATGCTTTTAGCAGATCTATAATACTTTCCGCTTACGTATTTTAAGAAACGACGCGAATCTTTCATTCCTTCTGGTTGTAATAAAACATACTTTTTGTAAAAGTGTAGAAACTTTTCTCCAATTACTGTAAACGACCACATTATCTTGGTTTTGCTATCAGGAATTTTAATGTGGAGTAAAGACCCCAAGTCCTCTATATGTTCAATCTTCATGTTGACCAGTTCGTCATATCGGAATGCCCCAGAAATTTCGATTATCAAAATAACCTAAAAAAACTTGTTTATTAGAACTTGCTTCAATTTAATGTACAGTCTCAAATTTTCCAAATATGAGCGTTGTTCACAAAGTTCTCTTTGGTGAAAACTGCTGCTTTCTTCGGGATGTAACCATCATTTTGTTCCTTAAAATATGGTAGTAATTTTAAATATTTAGTAATGTCTATTCATGCTTGATATTCAACAACGATTTTATCATGGAATGTCTAGACCAAAGTGCTGAACTCTTTAAATTCTCTGCAGTTGCCATTTCTGAAAAATAAGCCAGAGTAGATTTTTACATGCTTATAATCACACCATTTAACGAATGCTTCGCATTTGATTGTATAAACACCCCAAGTTTTGGTTGGGAGCAGATCGGAAACCGCTTCTTTGGATACTGCACTGATTTCTGGAGGCGCACATGGCATTTTGGAGTAAGACCTGATGAAAACTTGTGCCTAGATTAGGTTTGAAGAAAAAATAGCATATTGCGTGTGGAGCTAAAGTGACTTTTTTATCTTATCTCCAATTGCAAATTAGAGGTTCGACAAAAAAAGTATAAAACAATATACTATATGCTTCTATTCCTTAATAATCCTGCATGTTCAATATTCATTTTTCATTCAACCTGGTTACAAATTTTATTTGGTACGTGGGTGTATTTTATTTTCTGTATTTTTCAGTTTTTTTTTTATAATATTTACTTGAAATACTGTGGGTGTTTTAATTTCAATTACTTCATTAACACGCTTCTAAGTTATTTTATTTAGCTTAAATATTTTAATTGGAATACATTGAAAAAGACGCATTCGGTCGAATACCTTGGAATTCACTTAGTAGGCGTGTTTTAGTTAAGTTCAATTATCGGAGAGCTTTTTAGTTGGGAACGTTTAATTACCGGACAAAATTTATTGTTGACGTGATCAATCATTTTGGTTACGATACTCTAAGCAAGCTACGTTTCGTACATTTTTGCTCCCGATTCATGGACACACAATTAAATTGTTTCTATGTGTTCTTAAATAAAATTCCTTTTGTTTCTCTAAATGATGTAAATACTGTGAAATTAACGATTTATGTGAGTTGCTGTGTAGAATATTTGTGTAATTTATTTAATCTTGTGCCGGTGCTAAAGGAGTCGTTTAATTATAAGTTCTTGTCAGTGGTTAAATGTGTACTAATGTTAGTTCTTGGGTTTAAGTAGTTTTCGGGTACGTACTTGTCTCACAGCTATTTTTGTACTGTTTTATTTATGCGCTCCCAAACTATTCATACTTACCAATTGATACAGAATTGTTCCAATTTATTTGATTGTAAACTGCATTTATCTGTCAACGTACGCGAAGCCATTTATCTAACTCACCCTTGGCTTAACCCACATGTTTAAAACCGTGGTATTGTTTCACATATTTAAATTGTTACACAATAATGTACAAGACCACCAAAATTTAATAAAGCTTATTATACCAACCGAAAACGTAGTTGAGTAAATGAAATAATGACTTCAAAAACTACTCTAACGAAGCAAATCTAGGTATTTCTTGTAATTGGAAAAACATTTTCTCATTTGGAAGGAACAACGTTAAAAAACATATGTCGAAGAATATTAAGAAGTTTGTGAAAGAAGTGTTGATTTGTATTTCCATGTGGAAGATAAGGAAACAAAAATTATGCTTTTAATTACTAAAGCTATATTTTTAAAAACAAATATTTTAATTGTTTGAAACAATCTAGTTTGTAATATGGTGTTAAGGAAGTACTTTTACATTTTATTGTAAACCATCCACGTTAATAATTAATGAAATTATAGAGAACGATTACTAGAAAGCTAGCAACATGCTAAATTAAGAATACAAGTTAATTTCATAAATTTTATTAATGGCAATTGTATCAAAGACTACTCTTTTTACTTACTAAGCTTTTCACAATCCATCAAAATCTTACAAGCATAAAGAAACAGTCAATTACCAAAAATCGATATTAATGCGCTAGAATCCTAAGCTTAACCTTTTTTTAGATTACTATTTCCCTATAATTCTCTAGTACGGTCTATATGCACTTCGTTTAACT
>JARFJB010000966.1:5517500-5632500 GCA_036346205.1 Vesta saturnalis | reverse complement strand
TTTGCAACTTCAGCTTCTACATCAACAAATTAATTTTTCAAAATCTCCTACAGAATTTACACTTGAATACTGTTCCGGCCTGTTTCCCCAGTTTATTACATATTACATAAGTACTTAGTAATTCAACAAAATTGAACCAAATTTACATTAAATTCTTTAAATCAAATCCTAATTTTATCTTTTATGCGTTTTCACATAAATCTTTTGGCATTTAAATTCGATTTTAAAGGTGTTCGAATAAAAAATAAATCTCGTTGTGTCCCATTTCAATTGAATGTATCTAACACTACAATGCGAATGTTAATATAGAAGGAATACTGAATATCTTGTAATGCTTATGTATTTCAACTTGGAATATCTCGAATGTGTAAGGTTCTTGTTAATTTTCCGGTTCAAGAATTTGCAATACTTGAGACGCATTAAGTGCAGATTGTTGTGTTTCCCATGCTTCTTACACCTATTCACACGTACACCGATTGTATTTAATAAGCTAGTGTTCGTAATTAAACATATATCGTTGTTACTATTAAAACGCCTGCGAGTAATATTTCAAAAAAAGTTACACGTTAATAAAAGTACATCCTCATAAAAGTTACACGTTAATAGAGAGCAATTTTTGTAGAAATATTTCGAATCCAAGTTGACATTAACTGAATTTTGAATGGTAAGATCAGGATATTTACTTACAAATTTCAACCTCTTATCTTATCTATCTATTTGTTTAATATAGGCTTCATCCACCAAATAGATTGCTGTGGCTAATAAGTTATATTTTCAAATAATCTCTAGTATACGTTAACTAATGAAATTGTTGTACTTGTAACAGCAGTCAAAAGGTGTTTCCAGAAACTTCTTTTAGGAAATGAAATCTGATATGATAACCTGTGTGTGTGCGTGTGTATATGAAGATTAGTTACTCATGCGCACATGTACCGTTTTGAATAAACAATTTCTCTCCACATCTAAAATTCAAAATGTTGTGGTCGAATAATGTGTTCTCGGTTGGGGCTATAAAGTGGGAAAACTGTCATTATTGATTTTGTGAAATTCATATTTTTTTTAGATTTTGCTGTACAACGCGTTTGGAAAATCGGAACCAAACTTATTCTAAACCTGTTCATCCGTATTAATGTTGTCAAAAGAATTAAAGAAAGTAGTTTTTGTTTTAGTATACAGGCTGTATCGTAAAAAACGCCCCAAGCTGTAACTTCGTTATTTCTTGGCGGATTTTAAAAATTCAAAAAAAAAAATTAATGGTTTGATATAAGATGTCACCAACTCTCATTTTTTTTTTATCTTTGCCCTCAGTGACAGCGATAGTCAACTTTTTTTTCTTAATTTTTACGTCATATTGAAGACAATTTTTTTCTGAGTTCAACAGTATCACATAACTTAATATTTGCATACGATTTGACATAAATTTATAAGTCGCCGACTTGTCAAAATCACAATTTTTTGATTATTTTTATAATACTGTGAAAAGATCACTTTAATTTCTATGATAGATAACATCACATTGACCGACATGCTCCAATTGTACTTTGAATGTAATAAAAATAGTGGCCAAGCAGTACGTCTCTACATCAATCGATTTCCGAACAGAAAAATTCCAGATCGACGAAAATTCTCAAAACTTAAAGCAATTTAAGAAATTATGGTAGTTTCAAGAAGCCTAAAGGAAATCATCGTCAATTTAATAAAGAGGTGGAGTTAGCCGTTCTTCTCAGTGTTCAGGAAAAGGCGAGAATGTTGACACGTAAAATTGCTAGTGATTTGAACAACATATCCAAGGATACTGTAGATAGAATATTAAAAAAGCATAGGTTTAAACCGTACGCTACGCAGAAAGTGCAAGCTCTGGAGCAAAATGATCACGATCGAAGAATTGAATTTTGCCGTTTTTATTTAGACGCGGTCCGAGGGAATGGTAATTTCTATAGAAAAATAATTTTGTCTGATGAGTGTACCTTTAGCAATAATGGCATTTATAATAGAAACATTCATCGATACTGGCGTCAGGAACACCCTAGACTTATTGTAGAAAATAATTTTTAAAGAAGATTTACAGTCAATGTCTGGTGCATTATTTTGGGCGATCGATTACTTGGACCATATTTTATCGACGGAATACTTACTCAAGACAAATATTATAATCTTTTGAAAGAAAATATCGAAAACTTTTTAGATTGACTACCCCTTGCTGAACTCAATAGAATTTATTTTCAACAAGATGGGGCTCCTCCACATAATGCACATGTGAATTTAAATTGGTTAAATAACAGATTTGGCGCAAGGTTGATTGGGACAAATGGACCTATTCGGTGGCCTGCTCGTTCCCCTGACCTCACGCCACTTGACTATTGGTTTTGGGGTTACCTTAAAGACCAAGTCTATTTAAACCAGCCCCAGAATGAAAACTACCTCAGAAGAAGAATAATCGATTATGGAGTGATTAGAAGGTGCGAGCTGTGTATTTGTCAAGGCGGCAGACAATTTGAGCAATATTTGTGATGTAGATTGTAACATTAAAAGCGGCTGCCAAAGTATAAGCACTAAAACTGGGCCAACTTATAACATTAAAACAAAAGCGATGATGTAATAAACAATTTGTAATTGATCGAATAATTTTAATTAATATAAAATATTACCAAATAACAATCGCTACTGCCGTCGGCTCAATCGGTAAATTAAGATAGGGAGTGTTCTAATATACTGAGTTTAATTAACATACCTGAAATACTGCATGCTTCTCCTCTGCTTAATTATTTTCACTTCACTTAGTTTATAAAAAAATGTTATATAAAGAATTATGAAAAAATGATAAAATCTCGAGCGCCATGTTGTCTTTTTTTTATAGGAACAACAAAACCTAGTTAATGAATAATAATAAACAATTTATCAAAATGAAAATAAAATAACATGATATACTTAAGTTTATTCAATATCTGATCGAAAAGGTTAAAAATCAGAAGCCTTATACTATTCTAAAATTATATACAAACATTACCTTTGAACGGTTCGGTACATAAACTATAACTGGTAACTATGAAGCAGAATGGTGAACTTGGTGAGGTCAATGTCTTGCTTATTTATCCTTAATATATTGTGTCCATAAATTTATTGAATTTCTTTGAAGTTTAAGTATGTAGAACTTGCGTTGTAAAATGTAATTCAAGTAAAAATTGCCATTTAAATTAGAAAAATAATAGAATAGTAAATTTGTGACTTATACGTGCCATTAAAAATAATTATTATAAAAATGCCAAATAAAAGTATGCATTAAAAAATATAAGTCAAATATGAGTGAAACATGAGTAAAGTAGGAGTGCAAAATAAACGAAATAGGAGTGCAAATAAGTGCCTAAAAAAAAACAAATGCTTTAGTTTTAAATATTATGAATTAGAAGATAACTTACCATCAAAATCGGATGGCACCAAATATACAAAAATTAGGTAAAAAACATGCTTTCTGCTGAAACATTCAGCATTAAGTGAATTAAAAAAAGGCTTTCAGAATAACTCAAGTGAGTATTCCCCCTAAGAGTTGTCACGCGTTGCGCGGGTACAAAAATCAGAATCCAATTTTTTTTAAGAAAGGGAACTTTTTATGAAATATTACACCCAAAAGATGTGTTCTAGGAAGTGCAAATTAAGTTGCCTTTCTCAATTCTACATATTAATAATTAAAAACTTTTCTAATATTACGCCAAATAAATGAACGATCTTAAATTAATGTATTTTTTAATACAACCACAAAAAAAGGTTGTTACAAGATTTCACTAGTTATTTAAATGGCATTTGTTAATAATTATGGATTATTTAATTATTTATTTTTTCCAGAAATTGTTGAATATATATTACGTTATGTTAATTCTGTTGAATTCAGAAAAAAATTGTCTACAATATGACGTAAAATTAAACACATGTTTCCATTAAGAAAAAAAAAAGCTGACTATCGCTGTCACTGAGGTCAAATAAAAAAAAATTAAAGTTGGTGACATCTTGTAGACCATATCAAACCATTCATTTGTTTTTTTGAATTTTTAAAATCCCCCAATAAATAACGAAGTTACAGCTTGGGGCATTTAATGCAGCGACGTAATATTGAGAATTTAGTTCAAATAAGTGTTGAAAGTTAGGCGAAAATGGATCTTACAGCGTGATAAGCTAGGTTTGACTTTTCAAGACAGTGAAGACCACGAAAACGTATTGGACTTCTTATGATTTCGTTTTAGCTTAATCTTGGAGGTATGTGCTTGCGACGTATCTTTCTACTCAGTGTATACGAACATTTTCTCTTTATGAATGTATTTTTAGTAACGGGATTGGCTAGGGTTCTTGAAATGCAATGTGGCAAATTCTGGAGGAGTTGCAAAACAGGACATTGTGTATCGAGTTATGCGTTAGGTAAGTCATTCGCGGAAACGTTCCCGGTAGATTGGCGGTCGTGGACGGGTTAAACCTCGCTATATGACGTAGTTGTGAGGAGCTGATGTCCCGCTTCACCTTTTCGTATTTTTATGGAGAGTTTGCGTATTTTAGCAGTTTTGTTTTCCCAGTGCAATGGAATGATAATCGTGAACGGCTTTGTTAAACGTCAAAGTTAAAGGTAATTAGAGGGTTGGTTTAATCACCTTATGATTGTTAACCAGTATCAGTTGAGCAAGACGTTATTGTAGCGATTATTTCAACTAGATTTATTGCTTCAAAAAATTACTTAGAGCTCTGATGAACGCAATTGTACCAAGTATAAGTTAGTTTGATGAATTGGTTTTATTATTTTTAAGGTACTGTTGAATTAAGAAAGGGCATTGATACCTTATCCTCGTGTAGCAGGTAAAAGAAAGAAAATAGGTAAAATTTGTGTATCTTAAATTTAAAAAAGTGAATTGACTTCGTATTTGTTGACAAGGACTTTCATTAATGATTTAAAATTTGTTGTGTTGTACATTGTCGATTAAGAATTAGTTAACTATATTAAAGCTTTCCGAAAAGTTAAGTACTACTTTATTTGCTTTATGCTGAAATTAATCAGCAGGTATTACTTTGTTTTGTTAAATATACAAATAAATGCAGCTATTACGTTATTTACTAAAATTAAGTGTGGTATTAAAGTACAACTCTCATTTTTTATTGTATTTTAATTATTTAACCTAATAAAGAATGAGTGGCGCTCGACTTGCTTAACTGATTGTAGCTATAGATATATCTCTGCCTCCCTTACGATCTAATAAAGTTTCGTCAGTAACGTACCATGCTGAGATAGACCGTGGTGCAAACTTACCTTCTTATTTAAGCGACAATTTCTCCTTTGTTAATGTTGTCTTCTAAGAGGAAGCAGATATTTTTATTTGTTATAAAGTGGGATTTTTCTCTTGTAAGCGTTGGAATTCTTTTGTGAAAAAAAAACAAAAATTACAGATTTTAGTATTACTGACCATTACATGTTAGTCTGAGCTCTTAAAATCAACTAAGGTGGGATGGTAGGTGTTTTATTTGAAGTAAAGGTTAATTTGAATCTTAATTCAAAAATTATGGTAATTTAATTATTTTTATATAGTAACAATATTTAAGAGCGAGTTTATGAATTCCTTAATGCTGGTATTCCCGAAAATTTAGAGCCCTAATGTGGTTTTTGGTAGCATTACATTTCAGATACGATCTAGGGAAATGGCGAGCAGTGTGGCTGCGACCCATAAGAGGCAGCGGAATGTAGGATCACGTATCTTTCCTTATTTTATGCTAGTGCACATCCCTTTGTTGGAGTAATTTTTACCCGGCTCAAAACATGATGGCATCCAGCACATAATCCGATTTGACGTACCGTTTAACGTGACTAAATATTTTAGTAAAACTTCCGACCCTAGTGACGAACTATGTGGACCTTGCGGTTATTTGCCTATGGGTTGTTCTAATACCGTTACACCTTATCCTGATTCTACAAAGATGCCTCATTGTTAGACAAACTCCATTATTCTCCAGATTGCTTTCAAGATCAAACTGTAGCTTTTAATTTAGTTTTTTTTTAACAATTCCAACACAACCAAACAGAGAATTAAGTATAATAGGTGTAACGTGCAAAAATCGATATAGGATCGATTGTATTATTTTGTCTGGTTACTGTTTCTAAAAGCAACCTTAAATAAGTATCTGTGACTTAAACATTTAGTAATAAGCTTTAAGCTTACTAGTTTCTATTTTCTGTACTAAATGATTTAAAATTTCTGTATTTACGGCATTTACTAATGAGTATGAGGGATTAAATGGTATACAAAGTCATTCCTGTACTATAGTTAAGTTCTACTTCACATACAATTTTCTTTTAGGACGTGTACGCGGTTACGTTATACGAAAATTATTTCTCTCTTGTATCTACTTCTGTATTTTAAAAAATTTAACTTCAATTAACACCTATAGCTCCATCTCTGAGATGAATGTAGGTTTTGGTTATTTTCAAAATTCTTACATTTTATAGGTACCTGTCACTTTGCTAAATCACCACTAGATGGTAATACCATTACATAACTGCATCTTACCTATCATGATGTATTTTGAAAACAAATACTCATTAACAATATATGAAAAGGTGCTAACAATGATTTGAAAGGAGTAGTTTTCTCGTTTCTATTTACTAGATGTTAAGCATCATTTTTATGGAAAATTTTCACTATATAATATCGCTTTGTTATATAAAAGTGATCGCTATTTAAGGCGAATGTAATAGAAATATTTCACTACACCTACACATTTTGGTAAGCCGTACTAGATCTTGTTAACCTCGTTATAATTAGAACTTCTCTTTCATGTTTCACACACAAAAGAATTTCTCATTACTTCTTCATAGAAATAGGTGTAACAAATTATTTAAGACATTTAACATCTTATCACTGAATAAACATCGTTTTCATTCTTTACTTTCGTTTTAGCAACTAACTTGGGTTTCCATAAACCTACGTTTCCATATATTTAAGTTTCTATCTATTGAAGTGTCCATATAATTTTACCGTTACGATTACATACAAGTTCATGTTTACATTTGGTTGTGTTGATTGATGTGACAAGAGTATCTGTTCTGTATCTCTTTGGCTTATTGTTTGGATTGTGTTGCTGATAGTTGCTGTAGTTGACATGCTGGGGACTGCTTGCTCGTTGCTTGGCTGCTTTGAAAAGCGTATAAGCATTCGCTCTTTCCTTTTTCTTGCATACATTTATAGTACATTTACTTTAGTTCCGTTAACAAGTATTTGACAAACACCTTACCTCTGAATAAGACTCGTACCTAAATTGCCTTCAGCAGGTTACGATTGCCTACAAGGAAATTAAATATATTTACATTAGTCATATCAACAAGTATTTGTTAAACATGTTTACATGTAGTATAAGTTCGGTGTCAGTTGGAGACCTGCCTATAACTAATTTAAATACCATTTCTCTCATGTAGAATTGCTATATGTTCAATAACCATCCTTTAATATTTTACGCACACTCAACAGTCAAAATTTTGAATAACTTTTATTAAAGTTGGATTTATATGCCACACCCATGAATGTATAATCTCCATTTTGAATAATTACTTTTGTACTACTGGTTCTGTGGTCGTGCGCAGTAGCATTTCTGCAACTATTATGTATACTAGATGTAACCTTTTATGTATACCAGATGTAATACTGAATCTGTTAACTGTTGGCGCGAGATTTCGTGCTAGTTTAAATTACTTTGTACCTCAAATATATAATATTCTTTTCTTTACTCGAATATGGATAAGGTTGTTCCGACCTATTTATGTTTCTAATTTTAAATTGTTTAATCACACATTTTCTTTGTTTCTTGAAATAAAATTGGGACTGAACAAGCTTTTCCAATTGTATCCCCGGAAGGAGTATTGTTTGTTTTGGTATTCTAAACTATAAATTACTGTGGGCGTAAATGCAAGCTCACGACTTGCTCTCGTCAAGCTTATTTTAACTTATATTAATTTTTATAAATTTTGGCGACAGTATTGTTTGTTTTGGTATTCTAAACTATAAATTACTGTGGGCGTAAATGCAAGCTCGCGACTTGCGCTCGTAAACTTATTTTAATTTATATTTTATTTTCTTTTGATGTCAATTGTGGGGAATGACGTAAATACTGTATATAATTTATTTCGATTATTATTCATGTTTATATAGCTATACAGTAATATTTGGCCTAATGCCTCCTTTGTTGGAAATTCCAGGAAGGAAATAAATTTGCGTTTGTTGAGGGTATTGTTCACTTACTTATTATTCCTATTACGTACTCCCTGTTTCAAGCTTTGCATGCCCTTCCTCTCTCAAGGAATAAGAACCCATTTTCTGTTCCTTCTTTCTTTAAAGCTTGTGGCGCCTATTTTGGTTCTGTCTCTTCTAACCAAATTCTCACTCCAACTGTATTAGCGATACATCCAAAACAACCATCCAATCTGAGTGCTCTGCGGTTTTCGGACCGTTTTATCGAGTTTTAGCCGAGCTCACTCATTTCTCCTGTGTTGTGCCGTGTGGTAGTTAGACACGTGGCATAGGACATTCTTATCTTGTTACATATAAATTTGTTGATGCTCACGTTCTTGGTTCTGGTTCTAATGAAGAAATGCTGAGATTAATTAATAGGTAGTACTCATAAAAATATACCTTATTTAGATTACCTAGGAATCATTACGTCACATCAACGGTGCAATTAGTAAGCAGATGATGAAGGGGTAAAATACACCAAGATGTGTATACTAACGTCACTCATATAGGTGTTTGCTTAGATTTTAACATATTTAAGGATGATCATTAATTATATTAAATAATGCTGTTAGTGTAGAACAAAACATGTGTCATGGCAATCTATAAGTAAGAAAACAAACAAGCTGTGTTTTGTACGGGTTTTCCGAAGAACCGCTAGAAATTACGGAGGTCGCTAAAGCTTCAATAGTATAATTACCACCCCATAAATATAGCAAAAATTATGAAGCAACCTGTCTAAACATCAAAAAATAGTGTTTAAACAAAAATGTAACAAACTTCACTGGAATGTCAGGTGGGTTTACTTTAGCGAAAAAACTAGATGTTGCAAACGTTTTACGCTCGGTACACAATACTCGATGGTTAAGTTTTGACTGACTGCTCAAAACACATATACTCGCATATGCAGATATATGTGCACCGTTTTAAATGTAACTCCTAGGGTTACGCCGTGTTTTGAAGTGTACTACTCAACAAAAATTATTGATAGCTTGACTAGTTCAATTCGATTGAATTTTTTGTGAAAAATTTTTTGTTTGTTTGTTTTCATTTAACTTATGTTTTTGTTGTTTATTATGATGTGTTTAGGTTTAAAATCAGTTTCTAACAACGTTTATAATGATGATTTTTATGTTTAAATCAGTAAATTGCTCTAGACGAGTTTATTCAACGACAGACCATTACCCCTAGGGTATGTATTTGCCAGCGACCGATATTTCTGCGCACACGGATTGCTTAAAAGCTACGTGAATTAAACCATTTCACACCAACTTTTAGAAAATTTTAACTAGATTCGATTCCATTCCATTCCATTATCGATAGAAACGACAAAAAATATTAGAACGTAACAACCGCTGCAACCAAAATATGTCACGTACGGGTATGACAAATCTATTAATGAATGATAAAATTCATATCTTGCTTCCCAAAGATACCAACAAACGGTTAATATTCTGCCATTGACATTTGTACAAAATCCCATAAAAACAATCTAACGTTAAAGTGTGTTTTGCTTTCTCATATTCAAAGCTGTATGATAATATTTAACCTATTGAAGATTTAGTTAATCTTTTCTGAAAGGAAATAAAATACCTGTGATTCCAGAGAAGGCTTTCATAAATTCATTTGCAAACTCGTTACACTTCCATTGACTACGTATACCACGCTTTTTATCTAATAAACTCCTTTATTAGGAAAGCTATATCTAATATAATTAGAATTACCTATAATTGACAAACCGGCTTCGAAAACCAATATCTTGGTATTCCAACTATTACGAATACAGATTTATACAGTATCCTATTCGAGTATTAGTTACCAATTCATAATACTTTCTTTTTGTACAACCTAATTAGTTCAGGGTAAGTTTCGGAAGAGAACCGATGTTAATTTGATTATTTTAATAATTCATTCTAGACCATCCTGGAGGAATATGTTAATCTGCTGCTCAGTAACTGTTCGGTGCTGTAGTAAAGAAGAAATTTTTCGCTACACGTTTCTCTTATCTACGGAATCCATTTAAGCTAAGTGTTTTAAAATTTTTTTATTTAAGTATAATTAAGAGCTACATTATAAGGAGTTCAAATTTTACTATCACAAAGTACCCTAAAACTACAGTGAGTTTAGTAAATAGAAACATCTTTTTTTACATGACATAATTTCGTCCATTGTATCAAATCTTATCCTAATGCTACACACCAAAATCTTGAACAATTGCAACTGATATTTTGTTTCTATCTAAAACAGAAGTCTCTTTTAAAAGCTCCGATACACCCGACTTGCAATTTCCCCAATGCAAACTTCACTCTAAGCTTCGACACTAAGGGGTAGTGTCTGCCTACCTCAAAGGTAACATCACTTGCAAGCGGATTTCTTCCCTGGAGAACAAAAAATTCTACTGTCAGCTACTAAATAGCTGCTCGTAAAAAATAAGCAGTGCTTTACCTCTCGACAATTCTTTATGCTATATAAGGCCGGCAAATTCGACCTCATTTAAAATATAATTCTCACCTCTGCTCCCCAATGCGCTCTTGAGATCGCATTAAAAAAAGAGCGATTAGGCTTATAAATGAAACGTCCTTAAATTCTGATATAAGGTTTCAATTCTTTTTGTGTATTATCGGTATTACAATGGCTATTATGCTGCTGAATTATATTCTTTTGATATACTATCTCGGGATACCCTTGTGCTCTTAAGATGGTATTCAAAAAGAGCGATTAGGCTTATAAATGAAGCGTCCTTAAATTCTGATATAAAGTTTCAGTTCTTTTTGTGTATTATCGGTGTTACAATGGCTATTGTGCTGCTGAATTATATTCTTTGATACTATCTCGGGATACCCTTGTGCTCTTAAGATGGTATTCAAAAAGAGCGATTAGGCTTATAAATGAAGCGTCCTTAAATTCTGATATAAAGTTTCAGTTCTTTTTGTGTATTATCGGTGTTACAATGGCTATTGTGCTGCTGAATTATATTCTTTGATACTATCTCGGGATACCCATGCTAAGAATACCTGGTTCGCTAATTTACATCGTCAATGTGTAGTGCCAATCTCAATTTGTCTTACCAAATGGGCGCAGTCTGCATTCCACGTCGTTACACACTGCTTATAAACTCTGGAATGATCTCCTTAGTTAATGTTTTCCTCTCACTTATGGCATAAAAAAATTTAAGGTACCCGTTCATAGGCCTCTTGGCAATTCAATATCTCCCTATTTGTATTGAAGTGACGAATGTGTTTAAATTGTAACTAGACTTGTGATTGAAGATATATACAGATGATTAAAATATATAATGAAGTTTAAGATATGACGCAATTGTCTTAAGATATAAGAAATGGAAGATAATTTTGTCAGCTTCTCACAGTGAACTTTAAGTTTAGAGTTTTGCCTAGGTAAATGCCCAAGAACTTGGTGTTACTTAAATTGGTGTTACTTATATACAAGTCAACATTTAATATAGTGTTTGGCTGTTATGAAATCTAATAACTTGCATTTTACTAGATTTAAAATATAGGTCGTATTTGCTTAAAGAATTCATAGCTGTCTTGAGAGCATTCTCTTTAGAATGTTATATCATTGAAATGTTATCTGCGCATATCATGCGATTTTGTACACTCAAGGTCAAGCTAAGTTTATTAATAAACGGTATAAATAAAATGGGTTCTATCACTGAGTCCTGTGGTACACCCATTGTAACATGTGTCCTTACAGATACACCATATGTAGTATGATTACTTTTGCCTTTTTTACTGTAACGTATTGTTCTCGTTCACATAAAAATGATGACATGCGATTAAGAGAAGTACCTCCATAGGTTTCTAGTAGCTTTAAAAGTTTTGAGTGGTTGACGCAATCAAATTCCCTGCTCAAATCGTAAGATAATCCTACTGGGCTTTCGCCAGCATCAATATGAAACATAATGTGGGTATAGAAATCGCATATAGCTGTTTGTAGAATATTTAAATCTAAATCCAAGTCAATTAGGCGTAATTATGTTGTACGTTTCAATAAAATTAATGAAGCGATTCAAAATACATATTGAAACACTTGCGACAGGCCGTCAGAAATAGTGATTGTTTTGTAGTTATCAAGAATATTTTTTAGAATGAATAAAGATATTATACTAATTTTTAATGTTTTAAATGTACAGTTTAGTAATCTTGGCAATTCATGGTCGGTATGTGGGTTTTAAACACAATGAGGCGTTTATGGACACATTTATATTTATTTCATATCCTGTCTCATCATTTGTGTTTACACCCTTTACCAATTTACTAGAAGCGCTACAAAGTAATTATTAAACTCAGCGTCTGTGTTATTTATAACATTTGTTATACTACTATTCAAACTTAAATTTGCAATATCCCTTTTGTTGCTGCTAGAAAATGTACTCCAAACTGTGCGAACGTCATTATCGGCCCTTATTATTTATTTTATGTTGAAAATAATTCCTCATCGTTGGATTAACTAATTCAATGTGTTTAGTTTTCGCATTTTTATTGAAAGGAGCTAAATAACTATAAGAATTCTTGAAGACAAACAGATCTGTAAGACAAGCGTTATCGATTCCTAACCTCATCATTCACCCAACTTTTCTTCTATTATTAAGGTAAAATTTACGATTTGGGAAACTAACGTCAAAATGATACTACAGGGTATTGTAAAAGTTACTATATGCTTCATTTAAGTTATTTTCATGAATTACTTATATAAAATTTTGATTTGTTAGGGCATTTTCAAAATCATGACATTAATAAACGAAACGACCCTTTTAAAGCACGTTTGCATATTATTAGCAAACGTAAAAGTTGAAAACATTACCATTCAAGATATGCACTTCTATGATCAGATATTTCGTTGTCAAGTGTACAGCAGGTGTTATTTGTAAATATTTGGCCAAATATGGTATCAGTTATACGTGTTGGCCAATTTATAATAGGTTTACAATTAAAACTAGATAAAATGTTGCATAATATTTTAAAGGAATGGTTTTTGTACCTTGGGGATTTCAAAATTGAAATCCCCACAAATATACATGACATTATTTGGATCATATAGATTCTTATTAAGAAATACATTTTCATCTTCAGGAAATCCGTAACAATTTAAAAGTAGGCGAGTTGTATTATTTACGTTAGAAGTTATCGCAGTTTTTAATAAACTTTGACTAACACCGGTCTCTATTCAACACAAAAACAACAGATTAAAGAATTTTGAAATTTCGGTTTTGAGCAAGTTTATTTTATTCATATTAATTGTGCTAATACTTCAGGGAAAATACTTTTTAAGTGATTTGTTAAATCGTCTATTGGAGTTTCGAGATTTAGGCAACATATCTGGGAACGTTTTTAAGCCACAATTATTTTTTCCAATTACATTTTTCATGTGTTACCTGATTCCAGTCACTTACAGTTGCTGTAGGTGGTTTATATTCTCTTAGGTCAAGTAACCTCTAATCATACTTTTGTTATTCTTACCATTACGTTGGACATTTGTAGATATAGGTAACCTGTTTACAGTTGGATTTTTGATCGCGAACAGTCCTTTCATTATGTATTGTTTTCATGTTTACATTCGGTATCTCGCATCGAACACTATTAGCTCAACCGTTATCATACGCAGTATCAATAACGGGCAAGCATTTGTTTAAAAGTTCAACTTGATTATTTAGTGAACGTATATGCTCTTTTAAGCCTAGAACCACAAGGTGGTGTCGTAGGCGAGACCTATCGATATTCAATTCGTGAGTAGTATGACATCGCTCGGCTCTCGTGACTGAGCGGCCCAGTACCTTCCCAGGTTTCAGTCATCCTGCGGATGCTGAATGACAGTGCGTATAATTTTACCAATTTTGAGTAATCGTGCTGTGGTCGAATATGACGCCACCTTGTACTTTATAATACAAAAATTGCTAGGCACCTAAATTAGATGAGCCAGGAACCTTTGAAAGCCCATTAATTGGAAAAATTGATGTATGACATCACTGATTATGATATAGGAACCAGAGAGCGCCAAAGGTAAGTAGGAGGATTTTATAGAATATGAAGATGACGAATCTAAAGTATAACAACAAAACGGATGTTCAATGTTGATAATCCAAAATGTCAGCGTTGAATGATTTTAAGGGCTATGTATATATAATTTTGGCACTCAGGGCGTTAATTGGATTACTTTTATATACAAGTAAGTAATATTTGGTGATTACCCTTAAGTAAACAAGAAGTCGTTGGCGAAGTTACTTCTAAGAATGGATTTTCTTTCACTTCTCAATTAATTAATTAATCGATCGTTAGTTTGTATTTAATTATTATGGCAAGGGTACAGGTGAATGCAAATACATGGGGAGAAATCTTTATTCGATATCGTTCAGAAAGGTCATTGACTGGTCAAAACACAGATGTCCTTGTACTTGAATATATATATATATATATATATATATATATATATATATATATATATATATATATATATATATATATGCACACGGAAATTATTTTAACTGAAGTGGGGTAATTTATAATAATTATAATATGTACACAGGGTGTTCAAACTAGTGAATAAGGAATGATTTGTACTCCTATTTTTGATAGAAGAGCAATTGAAGGTAATGATCGCAGATGTGGTTTGAAAACTTGATCTGAATTTCAAATGAAATGTAAAATTCTGGTAATACGCCGAATTATTGACATGCGGCTTTAATTAGGATTGTGTTGATATCAGGAATTTTAATACATTGTAATTTGTTGTCTGGATCTTAATAAGCCAATTTTTCGTATTGAGTCCTTATTTGGACTATTTACATGTGCGAAATTATTCTCAAAATTTCGTCTTATTGTGGGACAAGGGATTAGTTGTACAGAGTGCTTTTATTTGCGTGGCTTTCTTTCAGCCGATGCTTGACAGGTAGAATTGCAACCCATTCCCGTATGGGAACTAATTTATCAGTTTGGCGTCGTTGTGGTAGAGTTTTTTTTATCGTCCAAGCGAATTATTCGTGAAATTACATTAAATCGTTGTAGGTACATGGTTGCTCTGAATATTGGACGACCTACATTTCTATCCCACAGACTGGCTGCTGCCTCTCCATTAGATTTATACACTCCAGCTGGAAACAGTAGGACAAAATATGCTTCTAGTTCAACTAATGTTAGTTCTTTAACCCTTATAATACCAAGTTTTTTTTCTTACGTGCGATACCAAGCGGGGTGCATTTGCACCCCATGAATTTTTTACATATTCTGAGACAATGTAATATTTTGCTGCACAATTTTACTCAGTTGGGTTCTTATTGACTAAAAAAATCTATAAGCAGTTAACTGTAGCTTTTATTCAAATTCATATTCAACATATATAAACAATGTGCAATTATTTTTTATTTTTGCTACTTATGCACAATATTTGCTTTTGAGAATGTTCTAGGCATACAAACTGGTTACAATCTACACAACACTGTCGACTTCCTGTCCTTGACCCTTGTACAAAGATAACATCGGCCCTGACTTGGTCGTGGTTGGTCTTGTGGAGATCTTTCTTTTTCAATTTCTAGGAGAACCTTCACCATGCATTCCTTTATTTTCGCCTTCAAACCATTATTATTTTTGTAACGAATCACTATGTTATCTTTGGATAAATCTTTGCCTAATTTAAGGAGAAACCTTCTTCTTGTATCTAAATGGCCCTTTTCATAATCGGGATTAGCCATGATCCATATTTGGAATGCATTTATTGCGGCAATATCAATCATATGATAAAACATTGCCATAGGCCACCTAGCAGTCTTTCTTTGCGTGGTGTACTTTTGTGCCATTTGGTCTGTTGCATCTACCGTACCTTTAGTACCGTTGTAATGTAAGATCATGTCTGGTTTGCAGTCTACATCTTCACCATTGACTTCGTTGTCTTCATGTTCGCTGGAAAACAATATGACCGCGCGGCTTTTTTTTTGGCACGTATGAAACCAAAGTGCAGTTCTTTTTGAAAGCGAACATACAAGAAAGTACTGGCTTTATTGGAGATGGTAATAGTTCTCTCGGTATAAATGTTTTATTTTTACGTAGCGTTCCACAGAGTGTCAACTTATTTTCCAAGAGTTTATCCGCCAGCTTAAAACTTGTAAAAAATTATCGGTTGTTATACCGTATCCTGTACCTAAATGGTCAACAAGATCAAGAACTACCCGTTCGCTTTGTTTTTTTTTCTGGTTTATTGTTTACTTTTCCTAAAAAACAGATAAGAGTTAGCTACATGAAGCAGAATATGACACAAAAATTACCTAAATACACCTGCATGTTCACAGTACAGTTAGAACCACAGTCCGCTAGAGCCCAAATCTTAATGCCGTACTTTGCCGGTTTACTTTTCATATACACGCGGAATGGTGCCTTACCTCGGAATGGTACTAGTTGTTCATCAGCACACAAATGATGACTTGGGTTGAGTACAAGTTTACAGTTTGAGACAAGTTTTTCAAAAATATCCCTTACAGTTGCAATTTATCAGTAATTCTTCTCTCTTCCCTTCTCTCAAAATTATCAAAGCGCAAGAATTTTGTTAGAAAGTTGGATCTATTTTTAGAAAGAATTGCGGGAATAAGGGGCCGACAGTAAGCAGGATCGCTAGTGAAAAGCATTTCAATGGGTTCACTACTACCGTGCAATGCCCCCATCGTTATCAATAACCCTATATAAGCTTCTATTTCTGTTGTATTCGTGGTTGCATATCTCTTGATGCGGTTGGGATTCTCAGCATTCCATTCATCAAAGAATTGTTGAGCTTTATGGTTAGTTTCCCTCACAATAATTTCGAGTATATCTGGAGTAAAAAATAAAAAAAATGATTCTTTTGTGCTGGATATTGCAGAACTTGGACCTGGAGTAACGGTAAGTATATTTGCTTTTGAACGTCTTGAAATCCTACTTACTGGTAACTTAGACCAATTCGTACCATCTTTAGCAACGTAAAAAGGATCATTATCAGGCGAGTTCGATTGGTCAACTCGCTGGGGTTCTACATCCTCATCGTCATCATTTGCACAAATTACATCATCAACTTCTTCTTCATCAGATACGTGTTCCCTATCTTCTATATCACTTGCCTCACTCTCTTCTATCATCATGTCGTATTCTGGATCGTCCGCTTCAAGTAACATTAACATTTCTGCTTCGGTGAGATTGTTCTCATCTGGAAAACGTAACGCACTCATTTTCAACACGAATTTGAACTAACTGTGAAGTTCACTGCTAAGCCTATGGACACTAGGACACTAATGGCGTACAATGTTAGTGTTGTAAAGTAGTATTCAGCAGCCCGCGCCTGCGCATGGTGGAACCTATTCATAATACGCATACGCAAATTTGGAAAGCGTCCTATACCAAGCGGGGTGAGGGTGCACCCCAGAGTGTAATATCTCAAATATGTTTGTTTCAAAAAACATTAAATATGAGATAATATGTAGGAAGTGTTCAAAAAACTAAAAACTACAATTACCTAAAACCCCAAAAGTCACAAATTTTTTTTTCAAAGCTGTGACCGAAATACTGACATTGGGGTGCATTTGCACCCCGCTTAGTATTATAAGGGTTAAACGTGTCGCCACAAAGTCTTTTGCCTTCTAAATTTGACATTTTCAAAATTAGGTTTACCATTTTGGGTGTGAAGTATAAGAAGTACACGGATTTTGTTTCAATTGTTCGCGACGTAACATACCTTGTTGGCCCAAGAAACAACGAAATAATATTTGCTGCTGATAAACTTCCCGATTGATGTGCATTTTCATTCCATACTATATTGCCATCTTTTGAAGTTACGTGATTATCCGTGTCAGTTTCATCTGAAATGGGAGCTTCCACTTCATCATCTATTATATATCTCGGTTTCGGACAAATGGTTTTCTTCTTCAGAAGCATTAGAATCACTATCAGAAACACATAAAAGTTTCTCAAGTTCACTATCCGTAAACACTGTTTCACTACACGTTTTCAATAATAAATTTCATTTGCTAGGTATTTCTTATTCGAGTATAGCGTCAAGATTGATATTTACTACGAAGCTAATACACAGATGCTCGCTGGCTGCATTTATACGCGGAGCCATAGACAAGTCAGCAGGAATAAACTTGTTTACCGGTACGCAAATAACGCATGCAATATGAGCAATATTGCGCAATAATGTGGCCGTAATACGTAAGTTATTTTTATTTAGAAAAATAAAACATGACTAATAAGATACATTCGTCTATGATAATAATCTGCTTTTCGTTCTAATTTGAGCGACATAAATCACCGTGTCTTAGAAACCCAAACACAGTGGGCGAAACAAACTAACTATAATTATAATTTTCTATCAATCTAGGTACACTGTTATTAGAGTAGTGAAATAAAAGTCATGCAGTGACAGTGAAATATTTAAATAAATTAACGAATTATACGCATTAAAGAACGCGACTAGGTCATATTGACCCGAACACAATAGGAGGGTTAAAGAAGGTATTAATCGATCTTTTAAAGGGTTTATTATTCGCACATGTTGCGACTTCAAGGACACCTCTACCATAAAGTCGCTTTATCTTTCATTAGTAAGGTCTATTCTTGAATACGGTGCATTGATCTCGGACCCTTCTTATAAAAAGTATGTGATTGAAATTGAACGTATCCAACGTTTTACTGCAAAGGTACAACCTCTCATCACTGGCTACAAGAAGGAAACATGTCATTCTTGTATAATATACTACCTGATCACATAGACTGTGCAATCTTGCACAACCAAATCTTTTACATTACACTTACCAAACTAACGTTTTAAAGAACTTTCCTATTTATCAAACTAGTTACATTTATAACTGCCTAACCAGGGCAATAGACATTTTTAACTGCCCTCTAAGCCACTTGTTGGATGCAATTGACTGATTTCATTATTGTACAATATTATTCATTCATTCGTTTTGTTTTTTTTTTGTTTTTTCTTTGCCTACAAATGGCGTGTTAGACACGATTCATTTATAATTGCAGGTTATAGCAGAATATATTTGTTATGTTGCAGAACGATTTTGCCTTTGCTTCTAATTTCTCGCACTTTTAATAATTGTTTATTTTATATGAGCTTGTATTTGTTCTGTTTGGGTATTAGACCTGTTTGAACAATAAACGTTATTATTATTATTATTATTATTATTATTATAACCTTAAAAAAGACCAGTTCTTAGTGTTGGTACTGCTTTTCTTTTTCTTTTTGTAGCTAATGCTACAGATAGAGTTAAAAAACCCCAATTAAATATGGCATTAGACTATTTTTAAACCTACACGAAAAATTAAGGAACATTTAAACTCACCTAAAGATGTTTCAAATCCGTTGCAATCTTTCGGAGCAAATAAGTTATGTTGTTCATGTGGAAAAGTATACATTGGAACCACAAAACGTAGCTTTCATACAAGACTCATTGTTATGTTTGTTTACAACGTGAAGCCATTGAGATATATAAACACCCTAAGAATTTTAAAAGACAAGAAAGAAATCTCCGTTTAAATAGGTTTTGGGATCTTATAATTCAAAAAATGCATAATGATACGTCTTAATTTTGATTTTTGGTATGTCTAGGTGTTTTTTTTTCTAAACCTTGAGGCAAATGCTTTTCCAATCTTATGTTAAATTACCCCAGCACTATAATTTAACATAAGTAGTTGAAATTAAAATTAGCAATTACATCAAACGTTCTGCATTATATGTTTCATTGTTAATAACACTTGCAACTATTGACAAAGCTATTTCTTTGTTAGATTTGACTGGATTATTTTATTTGATATCATACTTATATTTGTGAATACTTCTATCATTTTCAAATTTACACTTACATCATAACTTGATTAAATTTTGTTAAATGTGTTTATTGACATTTTTCATCGTTAGCCTTCGGCCGTTAGAGGGTGTTCTGATTTGTCATCTTTAAAACAGTATAACAATACTTCATTTTTAATGATCTAGTTATTCTTTACTAAAATTTAATTATATAGTTGGCTTTTATACGTTTCTCAAACTTATATTAACAGCAGGCTGAAGTTTTATGTTTCAATTTTTCAACTTTCACAAAATTGTTTTAATATCTTTAACAATGTTAATAGATACTACTACTGGCGAAGATAACTGTAAGTGTTATGGAAACGTTTACGTTGTGTAATATACAAATACACCATTAAAAACCCAAAAAAGATAAATATTTTGTTATGTGTAATATAATTTGCATTTTTAGTTAAGAAAGATTAAAAACGTTGCAGAGAAATGTCCTTCAGTGTATCACGAATGAATAACTTTATTCGACCAATATACAGCATTTTTATTTGCTAATATATTTACAAGTGTGTATTGTATAAAATGTAACAAGCAATAAATAAAAGTTTTGCGTTTGTAAGTACATCAGCGGAAATTAAGTTTGAAGTGCGTCGAAATTAATTGTAGACTCCTGCTGCATTTCAGGTGTAGGTACCCTTTAAACACTCAAAATGCAGTAGTTGCTTACAGTAAATGAAAACTTGATGACTCTTAAGAACATCAATTAACGTTAAAAGCTTTAAAATTGTTTACTCCATATTTCACTTTATCTACCTTTAACTATTTTATGCTATACATCAGTAACACTATAATGGTTCGTCTGTTGTTTAGATTGGTGAAACCTCTAGTAGTAATTCTAACTAGTTTCTATCTAAAATTGAACAGAAAGCGAAATGTAATTTATACTGGGAAAAACCACATTCGTAACGTTGTCCTATTTGGGGGAAGCAAATTGTTTATACGAAACTTACATGAATCCGCCACATCCAGATGTACATATATCGCTGAAGTAGGAGCGGTTATTATAGAAAAGCTAGGACAATTGTGACAGGAAATAAACTAAAAAAATTTATTGTTACTCATGTATTGTTAGAAGCAGCAGTTCACGTTAAAGTATATTCAATTTACTATTAGTAAAATAATTTTGTATTCAGTATTGTGTATTTACGATAAACTATGGAATTTTAATAACATTATAATGCAAAGCTACATTTTTCTTTGAAAAAAACTTAATTTAACATTATTACGTGTAATCTATCTAATGAAGTTTCCTTAATAATATGAGTCACGAACGCTATATATATTGCACGCACAACCAGTGCGTAAGGTGTTATCGAAAAATTTTAATGAATGTGTGCTATGTACTTATCTTCTTCTATTTTCTATCCTTCTCACCAAAACTTTTAATTCACTTTCTGTAATTTAACACAATCAAAATTAATTAAATTTTAGAAATTAATTTTTTTTTTAATATTTAAATTACCTAGTTACTTATGAAAATGTAAACTTTCACCATTAACACTCACAATAAAATACTTATCTTTTTTGGGATTTTTTAATGGTGTACTTTAAATTATACAATCTAAACGTTTCGATAACACTTACAGTTATCTTCGTCAGTAGTAATGTTTATTAAAAATTGTTAAAGATGTAGTAAACAATTTTTCAAATTTGACAAAATTGTTTACTACATCTTTAACAACTCGAAACGGTGCATCGTAGACGAAAACCATGAAAAAAAGCCTGTTAAATTTTCTACAACTCTTCTGGTGTTCATTATTTACATAACCCTTACCGTTTTCGTACTACAAGCCTCGGAAAGGTGACAATAAAAAAAAATCCTTTTAGATTCAAGTTTTTCGTCAAATTATTTCTTATAGGTCCTCAATCGTTCATTTTAGACAAAGGTTATCTGTAAAATAATGTTGTAGAATATATACACATAATAATTTATGTGGAACACGTCACAAGTGACAGAAAATTTTACGAGAAATCGTGATTTTGAAATAAGAGTGAACAACTACTTTTTTTCCTCACTGACGGCTCCACTTCTCTACATATATTATATTCATACCCGTATTATGCGGTTTGTGCGTATTTCTATGACCATGAGTGTCCATCCCATGGGCATCTATTCTGAATGTTATTCTGCTATGAGAAGTGCCTATGGGTACCTATGCTATGAGAAGTGTAATACGCATAATTAATTTAAAAAAACTTAGTGAACCGCGTAAAGAATTATTTAAAAATTCTATTATAATGACCCTATCTGGACTATACATATATGAACTATGTAAATTTTACTTTAAAAATACAAATTACACCACTAATAGTAACAAGCTACACAACACAAGGCAAAATTTAATACCAATTGCGCACTATAGTACATCAAAACTTGAAAAATCAGTGCATTACATGACTTGTAAAGTTAACAAAACTTTAAAACATAGTAAAAAATAGTATCCGTCAAATATTTTTTGAAATGAGTGGTAAAGTGTTTGTTAGATAAAGCATTTTATTCGGTGAGTGGATTTTTGAAGACCCAGATTAAAGTTTAGTTGTGGTTTATAAGAAAATGACGTCACAAAATTCGAAATTATTCATTTTTATTACAAAGTATATGAAAAATAAATGTTAGTAGTAATTGAGCAATAATTAAGATGTATATTTACAAATGAATTGTCGTGATGGGAAAGGAGGGTTTCTTCATCCTCTTCAAGGGTGGGATGGTTGAGGCAGGCTCCTTCACATCCACAGGTTAGGGTGCAGTGGATACCCGTCTTCCTGCAGCCACACCCTGTTGAGCATCGGCAAAATATGGTGTTTAGGACGTTGGCAGGTGCAGGCTGCTCAATGATTTTAACAGGGATGAGGTAGCCGCTATCATCCCTTACCCAACCCCATAGGTGTGGTTCGATTGTTTCGTTCCCCAACCAGATTTGGGTTTGGAGGTACGTTATCTTAGAGTGCTGAGCAGCTGCAGCCTTCGTCGGTGGCAATGAAGCCAGGTTGGCTTTAACTTTGGACGTAGATTTTATGAAACAGCTGTTCCTCTGCCCGTTTAAAGCAGTGTGGTAGAAGGGGACCTGATAGCAGGTTTAGGATGTTGACAGGTGCAGGCTGCTCAGTGGTGTTAACTGGGGTAGGTAGCCGCTATCATCCCTTACCCAACCCCATAGGTGTGCTTTGATTGTTTCGTTCCCCAGCCAGCTTTGGGTTTGGACGTGCGTTATCTGGCAATAAAGCCAGGTTGGCTTTAACTTTGAACGTAGATTTTATGAAACAGCTGTTCCTATGCCCGTTTAAAGCAGTGTGGTAGAGGGGGACCTGATAGAGGATGAGGAATATTTCTTCTCCGGCTCTGACCACATCTTCGGGTTTGGATGATGTATTGTAAAAGACGTCGGCTATTGCTTTGACCTCGTTTGGCATTTTTTTTAAGTATTTCAGAATTGTTTTCTTACTTCTACCAAATATAGCACTCGTGCTGTCACAACCAGAAAAACTATGCAGCTCTGAAGTCGAGAACAATTTGGTTTCCATATTTCCTTTGCCAAGCTTCATGAAGTAGATTGTGATGATGGATGATGTCAGAGCCATTAGGAGGACGATGAGTTCAACGTCTTCGCCAATAACCACTACTCCTGAATGAGAAGTGTGGCTTTTTTCAGTCCGAATTGTGCAATCCTGCCATCTACATCTACATTTGCTGGGATGGTCTAAATCCCTCTAGCAGTCAAAGTCTTCATCAGCAGCACAATCACCTTGGTTTTATCTTTGGCGTGCGAAAGGAACTTCTCCTGCTGAACGTTGTGTACAATGTGTTGAGGAACGTTCACCTCCACTAAATTTTTTGACGCACCTCTCCGATTATGTTCGGTGCGTTTCATGGAATTGTCGTCTTCGTACCCATCAAATACAACAGTAGAGTTAGAACCATAGCGATTGATGACGTACGAGGCATACTGCTCACAGACGGAAGAGAAAGGGGTACCACCATTCCAGTTGACTCTGTGAAGGAGGAAGCCGCTATCCACAACAGTGTAACATGTTTTGATGTCTACCGAGTCACTGCATAAAGGGAAGGCGTCGTAGAGAGTAGATTTCTTCGTTTTACGGAAGCATCTTTCGTCGAATAGAGTGATGGGGTATGGAGACAACTCGTGTTTCAAGAGGTCTGCAAAATCTTCGTCACTTTTTTGCTGATCAGTGTTCTTTGAAAAAATCATGGAAGGATCAATCACAGGTGTTTTGTTATGCACTATAACAGTGCTGCTCCTTGCAGGCAGAGGGACGACTGCACTTTTCTTAGATTGCTCCATGTTCGTGAAGTTGTTCCCAATGAATGTTTGTATTGTACCTGATCCAATTTCCAATGCTTGGTGACAATTGATGTTGGAATCACCTATCACTCCAGTAGAAAGGGATACAACATAGTCATGTTCAGCAAAAGGAGGACGGTCAGCTAACCAAGCAGAAAGCTTTGTTCTATTCTGGGTAACTCTGTTTATGCGTGATGGACGACGGTCAACATGTTGCACTCCACTAATGGAATGGGTGCCAGCAAACGTTTCAACAGACGAGCAGATGGAAGTTCTAGTGCGTGCACCTCCAATCCATTTAGCCAAAACAGAGTCATGCCTCGCCCTCGTGTCAGTCCTCCCTCGCTTTTCATACCACACTTTAGGTATTGGTCCATGGCCATTTCAGGACACACCCCTGCCCATCATTTGCCACTTCTACTGACAGTGAAGCAGCGAAAATCCATGTACTCCTTGAAAAGCTGGTGTTCACCTGGATAGCGATCGTGTAGGGTCAGCATGTCCTGCACATAGGTGTGCATTTTGCTTAGTGGAAATGACCACTGGCGTGGAAGTACGGGATCATTTGTTGTGCGGCCGCTATGTGTCATTTCCAATCACCACAACGCTTTGTTGTCATGAAATTTTTCATCAGACTAATCATGTTGAAATACTGGACCTACAAAGCAGCTGTTGGTCCATTTGCTGTCAACCTCTAAATTTTTATTGAACACGAGTGAGGGTGGTGCTATTTGAGCTGACTGTTTGTGGGGACCATTGTTCATCTTCATCAGATATGAAGATGTTCACAATTCTTTGTTTTTCCTTAGGAGAGAGAGGGGCACCTTCCAGAACTATTTGTGCTAATGTCGCTTGAATAAGTAAGCCCTGATATAGGATTTTCCACTTAGCATTTTGTCAACAGAATTTCGTGCGAAAACAGAACACAAAAGTTACTTCAGCCCACTTCTTGCCATTATGTGACCAAAACCCCCCATAAAACGACACCAACATGTGGAAATCCCCCAGTATCATTTCAATATTGTTGAACAGTGGGGCGTTGGCAGCGACGATTTCCTGAGATCTCAAGTGTAGCGGTTGATCCATTGTAACAAAGCAAGCAGTTAATCCAAGACCAAAGGCATCCTCTGCTGCATATTTCAGCGCAGTATACAATGTGTGTTGATCACTCGGCGAGGAATTAATGAAAGGAAGGGGTAAAATTGCTGTTCTTTCCCCGTTAATCTGCTTGGAAACCAACACCATGACACCCTTCCATTCAGGAATCTGGGGAATGCCCTCGTCTGACAAGCAATTTCCACAGAGCAACAGTGTATCCTCGAGGTATGGGATTTACAGTATCGATAACCTCAAGTTGCACATTCCTTATCTCCTTTTGGGGCACGTGTTCATATGACTCCAGGTTGAGGACCCCGAACTATCTCACTTGTGACATGGGAGGGAGAAATATTAATCGTGCAAAAAAAGCTGGTGTGACACTCTTGAGCTCCCAAGCTATGAAAAGTACCCAGTCCATCCAGAGTGTCAACGTTGAAGTCTGCATTGTCGAATATATATTGGTAAAAAGATTTAGCAGGTGTTGATTTTTGGGGTTGGCAGAGGGAGGATGTTTCCAGTGGATCAGCTTGGTAGTACGTCGCACTAAACCCCAAGCTGGACAGTAAGCTTATCAAGTTTTTTGGCCCAAACTTTCGATGTATGTAGTAGGCGATGCCAATCATGACTGGAGAAAGAAACTATCTTGGAATTATAGCGTGGGAAATGGCCACAACTTTCCCCATTATTTCCTCTGTACATCTTCTTTTCTTCGGGATAAGAGTTTCCAGGAAGGCTGATAGTGTAGATAGTACCATCCCCACAGCTCCATTCCAGAACTCATCACTTGGTGGGTAACTGCTTGTTTCATATACTTGAGATTGTATCTGTCTTCTAATGATTTCTGCAGCTGTTCGTACCACCCTTAAGTTCCCTTCCTCTTTGCTATCGAGCTAAGCGAGATGCATACCTCACAGCGTTCAAAATATTTACACCGACATCGCAAAAGCACACAACTGCTTTGTGTGAGCGAACCTCGCTGAAAATTATCGTCTCCCCATACTTTTCCCAAAAGTTTCTTTTTCACCCAAAACAGGACTGGCTTTTCGCCAGTTATTTAGTCCATTAACTCATCCATAAAATACTGACCTTTATCGTTCCCTTGCAGATAACGGTAAATTTCATCCATTGCTGTTGCCACTTATTCCGCCTCGGGCCTCTCTCTTTTCTAACTACTAGGGGTTTTCGTCAAGAAAAATTTAGCGCGACTGTCTTCATGGTATACCGCATCAGCAGCATGCAAATCAGATACGTTGCAGATGCGCTGAAGCACTGCCCTACCCCAATCATCATTTCGAGCATGCGTTTGCTTTGTCACAGTTTTGTCTAAATCTAATGTTCTCACATTGTAAACATTACGGCGCAAGTGTTGCTTCA
Organism: Vesta saturnalis; assembly: GCA_036346205.1. Taxonomy (NCBI): domain Eukaryota; kingdom Metazoa; phylum Arthropoda; class Insecta; order Coleoptera; family Lampyridae; genus Vesta; species Vesta saturnalis. The sequence continues at coordinate 5,605,634 of JARFJB010000966.1, read as the reverse complement.
TTCGTTTCTGTTGTGCATGAAATATTTCATCAATGGTTTCAGTACAGAACATGCATTTCGTTTGACATTCAAACGGGGGTTTAGAAGATCGCAATGAGGCAACACCGAATGTAGAAGGTGTGATGTAGTGTTTTATACACTTCACAAGGTACAAGGCCTCTGTTTCTCCCCCTAAAAATACCGTCTTTCCCATCTCTTCGAGTTAAACTTGCGCTTAGAAATGATTTCAGTCCCTTTTCGGTCACACGGCTCACTGCGTTACTACCGACAGGTAAATCACATATAAGACAGTTTTCATTATCCATCCCAAGCACTATTGGTTTTAGATGGATACAACACAACAACACATAGACTTGTACACATACGACACAGTCTGAAGACGAAGTAAGGAGAACCAGAGATATTGGTGTGGACAGAGTGTATGATGATGGTAGGGCGGGTGTAGAAATAAGATAAGAGCGCGGAGCGTAGAGATAAGATAAGAGCACAAAATAATTTTGCGTAATAAGCAATATTTAAGATATATGTACAAATTATTCGTGATTACACGCTAAATAATCTTACTCGTAATATTTGCTTGCAAAGTGTATTTACGTTTTATTTATTAACCCAAATAAGGTTTATAAGTTATACTTCATTTTTCATTTGTTTATATATTCTTAAATACACCTTATTTAATTTCAACTTTATTTAAATACAAAGGCTTTTGCATAAATACAAATCATCAAAACTCAAAACCACACAATATGAATAAATGTAGAGAAATGGAGCCTTCCTGTTAAGCAAACAAGTGGTTGTTCACTGTTATTTTAAAATCACGTTTTCTCGTAAACATAAATTTACATAAATGTATATATTATACAACATTATTGTATAGACAACTTATCCAAAATGAACGATTGAGGACCTATAAGAAAGAATTTGACGATAAACTTGAATCGAAAAGGATTCAAGGCCTGTATTACCAATACGGCAAGGATCATGTTAGTAATGAATACCAGCAAAATTTAAGCAAATTTAATAAGCTTTAGTTTTGCATACGAACGTTTTTCGTCTACGAGGCACCGTCTACGAGCGGAAAACCGCAAAAAGGGACCTTTGCACCCCTCTCCCCTAGCGGCACCGGAATTCGGCGGGACTTTATTATACCTTGTTCAGAGGATCCTCCCCTACACATTCCCGAAGAAATCGGGACTAGACAGTTTAGTTTGCCTAATTGGCCATTTTTGGTCTAGTCTGACTGGACTATAGGACCATTCTGTGATTACCTAACCTATAATAATCGATTCTTATGTCACTGTCTGATGAAGTGGTCATGTACCTCTGATTGCAGTTTAAATTATTTAATGTTATCTTTCACAGATAAGACACATTTTAATATAAAGAATTAATGGTAACGTAAGAATTTTTAGATTTTTGTAATCTTAATAGCCAACTCTCTTAAAGGATATTAATATTTAATATTGTTATTGAAGATTCAATGTATCGGTAATACGCTAACTGTAAATAAAATCAATACTTAATCTGATTCTAAAACCTGGAATAAAATACCATTATAAAGTTGCTCAAATCTATACGTTCATATTAAGTTGTGTTTAAATTGTTAACTTTAATTGATTTAAATTTGAATTAAACGATGTAACTGAATTAATTTTATTAATGTGCTCTTCTTTACTTAAGAATTTTTGACCGAAACCAATGAGTAATTATCTTCTTTATATTCTATATAAATAAACTGCACAAGGCATTAATTAATTAACCATACCTGTGTATAATTTATCAAGTGTCAGACAAAATAAAAAATTGTTAGCATTGAATATAATTTATTTTTTTTTCGTAAATACAGCAGGTTAAGTTTATAAGACTTTTTCAGAACTTACTATTAAAATCCATATTTGAATTTAGTTGACCCGTAACCTAAATGCAACGAACGTGACACATTTATTAGTAAATTTTAGAAATACAAAACTTAAACTACCTATGTCCCTGTTGGTTACATATCTTACGACTATTGTCTTACGACTATACACAATAAATTTATTGTACAGCGTGGCCAACTAAGAATGCGAGGTACGGTATCTGGGAAACTATCCATCGTAGAGGCTTGCGCAAAAAAAAGTTATTACTAAAACGGCCAATACAAAAACCTGGAAAATATTTTCAAGTCTCTGAAATGGCCGCTACAGGGCGTAACTGCAATCTTGAATCTAAAAAAGTGATATTTCTGTGAATTCTGCTATATTAATCTAATAAAAAAAATAAGTCATCTTTAAAGTCGAGGATAATCTTTTTTTGTTTGGCACTTTTTGACGCATGTCTAAATATAAAGTAGTGGGGGGTACTCAAAGGTTTCCTTAAATAACCCCCTGCATCATCTAAATGGCTAAGCCGATTTTAACAAACTTGGGCGCGTTGAAATGAGCTATTCTTGGGCTACAAATGTTATAATATTTAAAGTTTTGTTAGTTTCACATGTCGACGCTAGAGGGCTTTGTTCGACATTCCGACAGAAACGGTTAATTTTCGCAAATAAATTAAATGCATTGGTATGACTTTTTTTTCATGAACAAGTAACTAAATGACGCCTAAACAAGCTCGCGAAAACGGCATCTCGATATCTTGTTCCTAACCTAAAATATCGGCCAAAGAAAACTTTATACGGAAATCCCTTAAATTTTTATTTTTTTTTAACTATATTTTTCTGGAATTGTTTCTATTATGTAAGTTGTGGCCCTAAAAAGGACCGATTTAAAGTAGCAAGGTTTTTATTGCCCCCGTAATTGCTCGAAATGCTGACCATCACGCACTATGCATTGCTGAAGCCTCTCATGACTAGACAAAACTGCAGCTTCAACTTCGGCTCTCGGTATGTTACATATTGCATTACGAATCGGGTTTTTCATATCTTCTCTAGTAGTAGGTTGAGTCCGAAACACGATGTTCTTTAAGCGCCCCCATAGATAGAAATCTAGGCAAGTTAAGTCTGGTGATCGCTGTTGAAGTACTGCATTAATATGCTCTCGCACATGAATAGCAAAATGTGCTGGGCAACCATCCAACTGCAAAAACATTTTTTGTCTTGTTTCCAGAGGCACATCTTCCAACAACAACGGTAATTGATTGGCCAAAAATCAAGCAATACATTGCCATTTAGGGGTTGCTTCAAAAACTATGGCCCAATAATTCTGCCTCCCAGTATGCCGCACCATACCTTTAAACTCCAACGTCCTTGGCGCTGAGCTTTACGCAACCAATAGGGATTTTCTGCCGACCAATAACGCATATTGTGCAGATTGACTCTCTCGTCATTACTGAAGGTGGCTTCATCGGTCCAAAGAATTTGAAATAAAAATTCTCTATTTTCGCGTATCATGCCTAACAGCCAATGGCAATAGTTTAACCTTCGATCAAAATCTTCCTCTTTCAAGGCCTGATGCAAAACGACAAGATATTGGTGCATTCTTAAAGTAATTAAAAAAAGTTTATACGAATACCTATATATTTTGATGGCCGTGATATGCCCAACTCAGTGGATAATGCTCTTGTGCTAACATGAGGATTTCCTTCAATATAGCCCAGTACACGGTTAATATTTTCTTGCGTTCTTCCAATTCTCTACCGTTGAAACGTAGGACGAAAACTACCATTGGCTCGTAAGTTCGCCACTAATCGGGGAAAAACTCTTACAGCGCAAGGACGCCGATTTGGATATCGAGCCGCGTAAACTCTTTTAACTACTGTGGCATTCTGAAGACATTCAAAATAAACCGCAAGCATATCAACAGCTTCATTATTCGTAAAACGCATTTTGAAAGCACTAAAGTTGCTCAAAGTAACGCGAAAGTATTGGCAACTATTGACAATTTGTGGATTATGTATGTTTTGTTTAGGTATCTGTTTCTATTGCCTGCTTCTATTAATTGTATTTTTTGTATATATCCATAGTGAATATGCATTTAAACAAACAAAAAATAGGCCTTTCGTATAACTTTCAGCATTGCTTACTTTCCCGTAGTAATTTCAAAAAGGGCGATTTTATTCTGGTGTATAAATTTACAAACATTTAAAATCGCAATTTCTAGGTAACCTATTCAGAGCCGAAATTGAAGCTGCAATTTTGTCTTCCCATAAGAGGCCTCAGCAATGCACAGAGCCATGAACCTTCCTTCTTTAAATCGGCCCTTTTTAGGGCCACAACTCACATAATAGAAACAATTTCAGAAAAATATAGTTAAAAAAAAATAAAAATTTGAGGGATTTTCGTATAAAGCATTCTTTGGCCGATATTTTAGGTTAGGAACAAGATATCGAGATGCGGTTTTCGCGATCTTGTTTAGGCATTTAGCTACTTGTTCATGAAAAAAAAGTCATACCAATGCATTTAATTTTTTTTCGAAAATTCACCGTTTCTGTCGGAATGTCGAACAAAGTCCTCTAGCGATGACATGTGAAACTAACAAAACTTCAAATATTATAACATTTGTATCCCAAGAATAGCTCATTTCAACGCGCTCAAGTTTGTTAAAATCGGCTTAGCCGTTTCGAAGATGCAGGGGGTTATTTAAGGAAACTTTTGAATACCCCGCACCACTTTATTTTTAAACATACGTCAAAAAGTGCCAAACAAAAAAAGTTCAGATTATCCTCGTCTTTAAAGATCAGTTATTTTTTTATTAGGGTAATATAGCAGAATTCATAGAAACGTCACTTTTTTGGATTCAAGGTTGCAGTTACGCCCCCTATCGGCCATTACGGCCGTTTTAGTAAAACTTTTTTTTTGCGCAAGCCTCTACGATGGATAGTTTCCCAGATACAGTACTTCGCATTCTTAGTTGGCCACCCTGTACATAAAGTGTACGTAGTCATACTTATTTGTATACCATAAAATTCAAACTTCATATTAGCACTCAACCATTAAAATTTTAATAAAATTTTTAAACAGTTTCTTACTTATGAGTCGTTCTATACAATATAATCGATCTGGTCAGTACATTATTAACTCTGCTCATGGACAAGCAGGAAGTATATTCAATGATCCAATATCCCTATAACTTAGATTGTTTTTTTTCAATAACTCGGCCACTTATGTTAGTACTGGAAGTGCAATCAACTGTACTTTAAATAAAATCGTCCCACACTTGTATTTATTTGGAATGTAACTGCAAATGGATAAATAACTGTTAAATGATTTAATATTGAATGTCCCAATACAACTTAACTTATACAATTTCACACTGATTTACGATACAATAAGACTATAATTTCTTGTGATGCATATCTATATGACACTTCTTACCAATTGAGTTAAATCATGGAGTTCTATTAACGATGCAATCCTTTTAACATTATTTCAGCAATGTGAAATAACACGTCTTTAATAAGAAATAGGCCTAAAGCTCATATGAAGAAATCTGAATAAAAATAACACTACTCTAAACTTAAACGTATACTGAAATGATTAATTGCTACAATGTTAGAGCCAGTAGATTTAAATAACCTTACTTTACTGATTGATAACGGAAAAATTTTGACCTTTTATTATTTAAAATTTGTATAAGATACGGTGACCAATTTAAAATGGCCAGACTAACTAACTTATACCATGAAGTGACAGTTGTGTTTTAAATTTGTTATTGATGATAATACTCATTTGTACTTCATTTAAATTATTTAAGTTTTTAAGACGTAATTCGTAAACTTATTTTGATCTTGAACATATGATTCATGGTATATTTACGCAAAATAGTTTAATTCATTAACAATTTATTTACAACCTCTTGCCAGTGACGTAGCTTAATTATTAAGTATAAGACTTTCAATTAAGAGATGCATATATATATATATATATATATATATATATATATATATATATATATATATATATATATATATGTATAATATATTCTTTACTAATCCATTGCATAATACACTTTTGGGTCGAAAACTACATTTATTTGAAACGTTACAATTAATATTGCATAATTTCCTGTGTGTAACACACACAAAAACTCAATTCCACAAACACATGGGTCAGGAGCCACAACTAACGGTGTGTGGTAGAGAATGGGTAAGGTCCACTCACCGTCACTAGAACAATGATAATTACACAGACGTTACTGTGCCCAAACACCGCCACTATGACACAGCCCAAATCTGTAGTGACACATGTAACTTTTTCCTAACCAGCACCCACTTCATGTTTCCGACCTCATTCGTACCAAAATAAAAATATAAAATTAACCAAAAGCAATAAATAACGTTAGATATGGTAATAAATAAGTCGCAAATCAGTAAATACTCAAGTCACTAGTCAAAAACCCAAAATTCGGTAAAATATGATCATCCTCAATCATAATTAGAATTTCTAGCTAACAATCTAACCGAATATAGATCTACCTAATTGAACAACTATCTAACTCTAACCTGAATCCAATATGTATGTAGAGACCGTCTCAAACCTCATGGGTGATTGCGCAGAAACCAATTTTACACCGAATACAAATATATCAACTAACGTGAAAATGTTGGCATTTGTCATTTTGTGTTTTACCTGTTCATATCTATTCTACAACTTCCTACGCTTTTGCTACTTTTATTTGATATATTGTATGTGTATGGATTGCCTCATTAAGAAACAGTCTTTTTTAAGACTCCTTCAAGGTAAAATTGTTATTAGGTGGGTACAAATTGCATTAAAAGTTATCAATTACTAACGAGGTATTTTTAATTCAAATTATCTGGCCAAATTAAAGATCTGTAAGTGCTTTTCCATACTAAAAATAATGTGTAAAAAATTTTTGCTTTTTTTAACCTCAATTTGGTTAGAAAAATAATCTACAGTTCAGAGACTAAAAACTGTTTATGATGAGCGTTTAATGATCTTTTTGTTTGTATTGATATGAGTGGTTTGAAATAGGCAATAATGTATAAATTTTGTTGTCAGGTTGAAAATGAATAATCGAAAGGTAATTCATAGCCAAGGGCGGCAAATTATCTACAATGTTTACCAATTTATGAAAAAGAAAAAGAAGGAAAGATGACAACGCCATTATCTCAATTACAAGAACGTGTTGCTGAAGCTGCAGGTGTGGCTCTAAACACTGTGAGAAGAATTATTAAAGAAGGAAACAGTACACCTGGACCAAGTCACCCTGGCAACAGTAAATTCTCTTCACCACAAAAAACTATCAATAAACCAAGCCCTAAGTCAACGTTAGATGCATGTGATGAAGAGATAATAAGAAAAATCATCTACTCATTTACCAATACCCAGAAATGTACTCCGACCATAAATATGGTTTTACAGGAAGTGACAAGTGCTGATGTTCAATTCTATGGAAAGAAAACCACATTTTGGAGGGTGTTAAGAAAGCTAGGATTTCGTTGGATAAAGATCGAGGATAATACAAAAGTATTAGTGGAAAAAATGGACATTAGAACTAAATGAATCGAGTTTCTTCGAAAATTAAAGAAATATAAAGAAGAAGGAAGAAATTTGGTGTATAGTGATGAAACTTACTTACACAGCAGCCATACTGTACCGACAACATGGGACAATGGAAGAAACCGTTGTTTGAAAGCTCCTGTTACTAAAAGCCAACGATTAATTATTGTTCATTGAGGAGGAAAAGAAGGCTTCATTCCTAATGCGTTTTTAATGTTTAAGGCAGGACAGAAAACAGGAGACTATCATGATGACATGAACCACACAAATTATATTAAATGGGTAAAAGAAAAGGTCATACCAAATTTACCTAAAAATTCAGTTTTGGTGATTGACAATACATCTTATCATAATGTAAGTACAGAAGCTGAACCCACATCAGCTTGGAAAAAAGGTGACATGCAGGCTTGGCTCTCTGATAGTGGAATAATTTATGAAGCTACTGCATTGAAAGTAGAGCTATACGAGAAAATTAAAGAGCACAAACCACAAAATAAAGTATATATTCTAGACAAGCTACTAGCTGAAAATGGTCATGCTGTCCTTAGTCTCCCTCCGTACCACCCTGAATTAAATCCAATTGAAAAAATATGGGGAATTGTGAAACATCGTATAGCAGCGAGGAATGTGACGTTTAAAATGGAAGATGTTAGGCAATTGGCAAACAAAGAATTTGAAAAAATTACAACTGAGAACTGGAAGAAAGTGTGTGAACATGTAGAACAAGTGGAGAGTGAATATTTTAAAAAAGAAGTGATATTGGATGATGTTGCCGAACTGGTAATAAATGTTAATAATGACTGTGACGAATCTGATTTCTTATTTTCATCTGATGATGACGATTTAGATTGTTAACCTTTACAATGAAAATTGATTTGTGATTAATCAGAAATCATTGTACTTATGGTATATTTTTAAATAATATTAGTGAAAAAAAATTACATGTATGACATGTTTATTATTATTATAAATGTGTACATTCAACATATTCAGTACAAGTAAGCCACTTACACAATTTTTTCTGTAAGCTTTGACTGTACCCTTTGATAGATCATCACAAATACATTATAATGGAAAAAAAGAACTTATTTAACTTAATGCTGCATATCACTTTTGTATTGCATTCTAATTTCAAAATAGAAGCTTATTTCAGATTGCATATCACTGAATTAGTCCTTTTGTATGGAACCACTCACCAAGTCATTCTATAAAACAATTAGGAATACATACAATTTTCCAAAGATTGATATATTACATTTAACTTTTAAGCAACTAATGATGCATAACAATACAGTCTACACATTTCATAAGGATCTCTACGTTATGATGTACCTATTGTTTTTTAAAATGACTCAAATCTACGTATTCATCTAAAGCACAACGAATAATGCATAAAGATTGTCATTTAGGTAATGCATACGCATGCAACGATGTCAATAAACATTAAAGGAAAGTATCGAAACTTCTGCTTCTATAGTGTGGTGCAGTTTTTTTTAGATCTCAAATGTGCATGCAAATGAGATCAATTCATCTAAAATACAGTAAATAACGAGTAAAGATTTTCATTTATGGCACATACATACACATATAACGACATCACGTAGAATTGAAAGCAACTATCGTAAGGAGTATCGGAACAACTCTTTAAAGTAGATTAATAACCATTATTAACTTTATAGACCACATCATTATTACACCTAAAATATTTCATTACTTCTTAATTATTTGAAATTGGAGTTCATACTTACTGTTGACACTCAGATAAAAAAAAATGCTGGCCATATCTCAGTAATGGATTATAGCACAGGTTAGGGGAAAAAATTTTTATAACAAAAGTGGCCTCGAGAAACGCCTGGAAATTATTTTCAGAATTGTACCTCCACCGCTAGAGGGCGTATTTGACAGTTAAAATCTTAAAAAGCAAAATTTTTTCAAAATTTACTCAATTAAGGGCCATATTAAATATTATATTCAGATTCCTCGACAAATTCTGCATATTTTTTATTTGACAAGTTTTAGTCTATCTCTTCAAATAAGGGGTGGGGGAGAGTGGGAACCTTGTTACGAAAAAACCGCCTTTAAATCAGGTTCGGCTAGACCGATTTTAAGAAACTTGATGTTGTTTGAAAGAACTTTTGTTAAACAATAGAAAATTTGTAAATTTGAAGCAATCTGATTAATAACATGAATGCTAGAGGGCGCTGTTTAATATTTTTTAACATTGTGTTTTCTCTTTACAATTTTAAATTGAAGCATAAAAATTTAAGTAGGTCTTTAAAAAGTAGACTAAATTAGTAACAAAACAGTGAAAACCGCAAGTCGATATCTTTTTCCTATTCTGAGATATCGTAAGAAACAGGTAAATGGCGGGAATTGTTCTTCCAACGTCTAGTAGGCTAGTTCGCGTTAACGGAAGTTATTAAATTTAGCCTGGATGAAAAGATCTTACATTGGTCTGCAGTAATTTAAACTGTTATCATACTAATGTTATGGTGGCCTCTAGATTACCTAAATGTAATGCTGTCTCTACTAACAATGAGAATAAACTACAAAATAATAATTTGATAAATCTAACAATTTGTTAATTATATAAGAATGTTATATTTGTTTTCAAGCGATGTGTTAGTAAATAAAAAGCATAAAATATCAATAAACACCGATATTGGCCCAGCAACAACAAATACAGTTTAAAATATGAATTACGATTTACTGATGACAACAAAATTAGTAAAGAGGGCCATGTAAGATATAAAATAAATTCTCTGTTGAAAACAAGCAAACTATGATTTCACGCATATGTCAAAAATTATTCATCGTGTTGCATTTAATAGACTTTCTTTATCTTTTCGTACCAAAATGATTCTTACAAATGAAGAAGCATTTGATATGTTGGCAGTTTATACACTTTTGTTATAAAAATTTTTTTCCCGAACCTGTGCTATAATCCATTCCTGAGATATGGCCGACGGCCGTTCTTAGTTGGCCACCCGGTACATACACTTCTTCCACACCTCTTTGATTAGTCGGCTCAAGCAGTTGGCCTTTGCTATAGGAAAATTCTTAGACCTACACAGTACACAGCACCATACAAAATAAACACAAACTGTCTTTGGTTAAGATAAACTCAATACTAAATAATATTCTCAATACAAATACGTGTAATTAAAAAATTTCAATAGAAGTACTAAATATCGCAAAAATTAGGAAATAATGACGACTTTTCTGTTTATAATCTTAATTATCGAAATAAAAAGTGGCGTAAAATTAATTATTTAAAATAGTTATAACTGAAAGGCTATGATTGCGATCAGGGAGGCTTGGGGTCAACGAAGAGGTTTGTAAGAACATATATGCTGAGTTACTCGTTTCCCAAAGGATACACACCTCGTGACTGAAGTGTTTTAATGGTAATACTGAATTTTATATAAGATAGTGGGCGGTTATCAGGAAACAATGACGCACGAACTAGTGGTATGATTTAACGAGTTTAGTCAGGCACTGTCAAGTCAGGTCTTCACATATCCTTATCAATGCGCGAGGATGTGGTCGATATAACCAAAACAATTCAGTTTCGCCAAACTACCTTCTGCCTAGCTAGATTGACGTAATACTTCCGTAATACGTAATCAAATGTATGAATTAAATACTCATGGAACTCTTTATTGTGATAAAACATAAATGTAACTGATATTAAGGGGACATGTTTCGACAATTATATTTCCATCATCAGGCTAGTAAATTTAAATCTAAATTGGAACATAAAAACTTAGGTAAGAATAGTATAATGAAAACACATAGCAATATTTAGACAATTAATACAGATAATTTAAGGTAACGTCAAAGCATTTAATACTGAAACAATTGAAATATGAAATTTGTATAAGTAACAAATCTAACTTACTTAATGGATCTTGAAAGGGAGAAATTTGCACAAATGCAAATGTACATCAAATAAGTTAAACGGGAAACAACGTGTAGCCTTGTCTGCTACCACTTTTGAGCTTGGGGCTCAAAAATTAAAGTCCATCAACGTCTGTTGGATTTCTGAGGACAATTTCACGGGAAAGACGAAGATAAAATTAATTAAACTTAAACTTTATTCCAATTTGTGATCACTCCTATCACCACAGAAAACACAGTACATAACTATCGAAGTCAATTAGAAGACAGGCTCGCTACTCCAATTGGACCATAAAGTAAAAACGCAAGCTGAAAATAAAGTAGCCAAATTAATAAACAACAACCAACCAATAAATATCTTACTAAAGGTTGATTGGATCATTGTGAACTTAATATTTAAACAGACAATTTGGTCATTGGTAAATTTAAATTAAAATATATAATATATATATATATATATATATATATATATATATATATATATATATATATATATATATATAGGGTGAGTCATTAGAGCGCCGTCGGAAGATCCTGGCTTTATCATTAAAAATTAAAAAAATGTAATAGCGCCGATCTATATCAGATTTAGATGTGCATCGAATAAAAATAGTTTCATTCCTATAGGGTGTTCCATAATTGCAGGACCGGACTCAGATTTGTTTTGTTAAATGGAACCCTATATTTATTTAATTTTATTATTATTTGTCTTGTTGAATGCCACAAAACGGTACTTTTTTTTTAATTTATTTTGTGGCGTTGCCAAGTTAGAGCGTTTTTTCTTTAAAAAAGTGAAAATTTATACCTTTACTTAAATTGTTCTGAATACTTTAATATTAACAGTAGAACTCTAAGGTTTGGCATACGGATAAACAAGAACTTGCTCTATCTTTTGACCTTCATACTTCCTGATCATACTAAACTGGGTGTTTACAAAGTATGGTCAATTTTTGCAAATTTGAAATGACCATAACTTTTGTTTTTTGAATGGAACACCCTGTAATTTATCATGTCATCGTGTTCTGTTTTTAATTCTCTTACTTTTTTTTTAAGCGTGTAATATACCTAACGTTACGCGTTCTCGAAATGTTTAATATTTGTTGCAAAATTAATAAAATAATCATGACTTTTGCTTTGAACATTTACAAATCGTAAATGTCTTGTTGACAATATGGTCCAATAAACACTAATGGACAAAGGTTTACTTTTTATTCGAGTTTTTAAAATCATAATTTTATAATATGGCAATAAGTGTAAAAAGGGCATCCAGTAGGCCTGCGATTTATAATTCCTCATGTTTGGCTTAAACGGCATTCACTAGTTTCTCAGTATAGTGCGAAAAATGAAATTTTCACAAGATGAATGTATTGACATGGTCTACGCTTTGGGCGAAGGTGAAAGAAATTCATTTCTTGCTTCCAGAATTTATCAACAACGATTTCCTGAGCGCAGGCATCCTGATCCAAGGATATTTGAAAAACTCAAAGAAAGATTTGAAAGAACAGTACAATAACAAGTATAATACGAAAGAAAAGAACGAGAAAAAAGGGTTATAAAGGAAGAAAACGTATTTGTGGTACTAACCAGTGTAGTGGAAAATCCAAATGTTAGCACAAGAAACCTCAGTGCTGATTTAGGTATTAGTCAAACTAGTGTTTCCAAGATTATTCGAAAAAATAAATTTCATCCATACCATTTTCAACTAGTCCAAGAGCTGAATGCAAATGATTTTCAAAGACGCTTGGAATTCTCCCAGTGGGCACTGGAACGATTAGGACAGGACAATGATTTCTTTAAACACATTTTGATGACCGACGAAGCAACCTTTCACAAAAATGGTTTTGTGAACAGGCATAATTTCCATTATTATGACAATACAAATCCCCACGCTATTAGAAGAATAGATCATCAGCATCGCTGGTCTTTGAATGTGTGGGGCGGGATAGTAGGGAACCATATAACTGGACCTTACTTTTTTGAAAGAAAGAAAGATTAATGGTCAAACCTATCTTGAATTCCTTCAAAATGAGTTACCCCCGCTACTTGAAGAATTGCCGTTAGACATAGGTCATAGGATGTGGTTTCAGCAGGATGGTGCGCCTCCCCACTATAGTCGCATTGTTAGAGAACATCTAGACAGAACGTTTCCCAATAAATGGATTGGGAGAGGAGGGCCAGTAGGATGGCCAGCTCGGACTCTTGATCTGACAAAATTAGATTTTTTCCTGTGGGGTTATATTAAAAGCTTAGTATACCAAAAATCTCCTTCCACCAAAGAAGATATGAAAATTAGAATACGGAATGCATTTCAAATGGTTAACCAAAGTATGCTGCAAAATGTTGAAGATCCTTTTTTGAGGAGAATTCACACCTGTTTGCAAGAAAATCGTGGACACATCGAGCATTTGATTTAGTTATAACTTATTATAATTTTCTCAATTATTTATGATTTTTCAAATACAGATTCTTTTGTTTGCGTTATTACTTTTGTATAGACCGTCCAGTTTGTCACAGTTGTCATTAATTTTGCAACAAATCTTAAATATTTCGAGAACGCGTAACGTTAGGTATATTACATGCTTAATAAAAAAGTAAGAGAATTAAATACAGAACACGATGACATGATAAAATACAGGGTGTTCCATTTAAAAAACAAAAGTTATGGTCATTTCAAATTTGCAAAAATTGACCATATATTGTAAACACCCAGTATAGTATAATCAGGAAGTATGAAGGTCAAAAGATACAGCAAGGTCTTGTTTACCCGTCTGCCAACCCTTACAGTTCGACTGTTAACATTAAAGTCTTCAGAACAATTTAAGTAAAGGATAAATTTTCACTTTTTTAAAGAAAAAATGCTCTAACTTGGCAACACCACAAAATAAATTTAAAAACGAAGTACCGTTTTTTAGCATTCAACAAGACAAATAATAATAATATTAAATAAATATAGGGTTCCATTTAACAAAACAAAGCTGAGTCCGGTCCTGCAAGTATGGAACACCCTATAGGGATGAAACTATTTTTATTCGATGCACATCTAAGTCTGATATAGATCGGCGCTATAACATTTTTTTTAATAATAAAGCCAGGGTCTTCCGACGGCGTACTAATGACTCACCCTGTATATATAAGTGACACTTACAGTTAGTTGTTCGTTTTTAATCCGCTAAGTAACATTTCGGGTGAATTGAGTTAATTTTTCTTCATAACGGCACCTCATTTAACAGTCTAATTTTGAGTTAATTGAAATGTGTTTTCGCGTTAAAAATTGGCGCGGAGAAAGAATCGCGGGAGAGATTCCAGGGAAACGATGACTACCTTCTAGAATAAATAGTGCTATTCGACGACTTTGGGAAACTGGATCCGTGTACAGGAAACCCGAACCTGGAAGACCCGTAACCCGTAAAGTAATGAAAATTCAGAAATTGTACGTGAATTGTCATTGTCACTGAAAAATGAACCAGGGACCCATTTGTCTCAGCGTCAGATAGCAGCCAGGCTAAGAAGCGGTCGCAGATCTGTACAAGTTATTCAAAGACGTGTAGGTATTAAATGTTACAAAAGGTTGCAAATCCCAGCAATTACACTTAATGCAAAAATCCGTTGATCATCAAGAAGTTTACATCTATACAGAAGATTTTCGAATGCTGACCTAAAACGCTTAATTTTTCAAGACGAAAAGGATTTTACGCCACAAGTCCTTCAAAACACAAAATAATCGGGTTTATTCGGCAACCAAGAAGAACGCTATTGAACCAGAACATTTGTACCACAGAAAGTCGCGGTTTTCTAAGAAGCTGATGGTATCATGCGTAACATCCTGGAATGGAAAAAGTATCCTATTTTTCACTGATCCGCAGTTAACAAAAACTAACGCAGATAGCTACATACGGCATTTACGTAACGATTTACTACCCGAAATGAATCGATTATACCCGAATAACGATTACATTTTTATCCAGGACTGTGCTCCATCACCCAAAGTTCCAAGGACACAACAGTTCTGAAAAGGAAACATGGCATTCTTCATTCGGGCAAACCAATGGCCGCCTAATTCTCCAGACTGTAATCCTTTAGACTAGTCAGTGCGGAATGCATTGCAAGAAAACGTGTATGCTCAAAGACTATTTGCAAACTTAGATCTTCGCTGACGATTAGATAAAGGCGACCCCATACAGCACATTTATAAGTAGGATATACCATACAAGATGTTCATTGGTAGAATTTTTAGGAATATCACTAACGTATAATTGATATTTTTTAGTTGATATTTAAAAATTCGTTATTGTTTTATGGTTTGAAATAAAACTTTGTAATTTGGCAAGGATAATTTTCAGTTCACTGTGACTTAGAATATAAAACTGATATCCAAATATGTGCGATTTTGAACAGGGTTAGTTTTTTTTCTAGCCACCCTGTATAAGAACATCTATACATACTATCTGGCACCATATATATGACAGTGGGCGGAATTAGTTGGTTGACCCCACAAATAGTTATTGTTGGAACGTAATAGTTTATTTTCTTTGTAGGACAAACTTTAAATATGGAATATTTAGTTCGAATTTGTAACTACTGTAAACTATGAGATACATGTACATTGATGGACCAATTAATTGTTACGTTGCATCTGCGCATACATTTAACGCAACAAACAACTTTCTCTTTAATAATGTGGGAAAGGATTATTGCCATAAAGTTACAACTATATGCATATATTTCAATTTTTGTATTTTTAGAAAAGATTATAAACATTGACATTTTTTACTATTATTGTTTAGTGTATGATAATACGTAATTTTTAATCTCTCGGTGAATTGAAGTATATTATATTAGCTTCCATATACAATTATTTCTTGAAAAAATTTTAATACTAGCGGCACCTTGTTCGTCCTTGTAATTAATACCGAATGGTTCCTGATATCAAAATATGGTACTTTGAATTAGTTACTACACATTAAAACCAACATAAAAGTTGGTGTTATTGTTCTGATAGCAAATACTATACTTATTAGGAACCATTATGTAGCTGAATGCATTAATCTGATTCCCAAGGAGTGAATTCCATGAATTTTCAGTAACATGTGTTTTCACCAAGAGAAGTCAAAATCGTAATTTATACACCAATTTCTTTGGGGAAACGTCCCAACGTTTAAGCTCGATATCGAATAAGTAAAGTTTACGCATTTTCCGTGACCATATGGATTGTGGCCAATAGATGTCCAAATCGTTATTTATGCAACAATTTCGTTGGGAAAGGTTCCAAGGTATTGCATAGTTGCTCAATAAGTTGATTTAATACAATTTCCTTGAACACATGGATTTTGACCAAAAGATGTCAAAGTCCTTATTTATGTAGCAATTTCGTTAGAAAAACCACCCTAAGCATTGTATCGTTGCCTAATATGTTATTTTAATACATTTTCCGCGACCCCATCAATATTATCTAGGAGTTATTACAATCGTAAATTATGCAGCAATTTCTTTGGAAAAATGTCCAAATGCGTTAGCTTTATGCCCAAAGAGTGAATTTTGCGCATTTTTTTGATTACGCCAATAGATGTCAAACTCGTTATTTAGGAACAAATTTTGTTGGGAAAACAACACATTACTTTGATGCACAAGAAGTGTATTTTGTGCATTCTCGGTGAACACGTGCATTTCGACTAAAAGTTTCCAAAATAGTAATTATAGTATTATCACGATCGTTTATAGTATTGAAAGATACGTTTTTTATACGCACATTAGTTCGGTCTAAGAACGTTATATAGTTTTGAAACTCGATATACAGCTCCTATTGATTTTCAAGCACGTAAGTCATCAGGCTTTTGGTTATATTGTGACAGACAAGAATCATATTTTTTTGGTATTGAACACCATATTGCGCTTGTCACATTGAATACCTTTACTTATACATTAAACTGGTTGGGAAAAGATTGGTCATATAGTTGTAATAAGAAAAATTATATATTATGATATTTTGGAACTGGACACACCATAATGTTTCGGACATATTATATATCTATATTCATGGAGTTGAGAATGCTCGGCCATATTCCATTGGAGAAAACATTAATTTTAAGATTTTAGATTAATGTATACCATTTCGTTTATCATGTATATCTTTATTTACTAGCTGATTGCCAATAATGCTAGGAAAGAGATTTATGATATCAATGTATTGAGCATTGACGATATTTTATAATTTTCATAATTAGACTCCATATTTTGAAAGCCTTTATGGATTGATAGCATTTAAAACTTTGGTCGTATTGTAATAGAAAAAACTAAATTTTATGGCCTTTGTTATGAAACTTCTTGTGCGTACGACTTGTCAAATAACCTTCTTTCTTTATCGATGTTATTGTAAAATGATTGGTTACATTTTTGTGATACGCTATTACTAAAATTCGTGATTTTTTCTTTTTTATGCGCGAAGCGCCATGTGTTGTTCACGTGAAACAAGTATGCAGTTTTGAATGGATTTATAGGTTTTCCGCGTATTTCAAACGATTTAGACCTTTTCAACTTGTGTGTGTGTGTGTGTGTGTGTGTGTGTGTGTGTGTGTGTGTGTGTGTGTGTGTGTGTGTGTATTCGTATGCGTGAGCGTGTTCGTGTGTGCGTGTACGCGTGCGCGTGCGTGTGCGTGTACGTGTGCGTGAGCGTGTGTGTGTACGTGTGCGTGTGCGTGTGCGTGTGCGTGTGCGTGTGCGTGTGCAAATTATAAATTATGCATTAATGGGTTTAAAATTCATAAGCCATTTTACTTTTTTTCCGGAATTTGGTATTACTGTTATTCTATTTAAAGTTATTAAATTATACTATACAAAGATCGATTTTAATGTATTCATAAAGATAACACAATAACCAAGAGGAGGTCTATGTGAACAAATAGTTAAGTATTACAGCTTAATTGTATTCCACAGGCTTAAAGACGAGACGTAGTATTCCTGTAAAATGTGTAACTATACTATATTAATCTGACATATTAGTGTATCTAACAAATTCGACTATAAACCAATTTCTATTGATTTATCAGTGCAATAACCTGCATCTGCCATAAAAGACATTATGTACACAGTTTGTTCATCTGTTAACCACCAAATACTCACGTGTAATACGTAATTTAAATCCACCACTATGAGTAAGCATCAACCGGGTACATACACCATAGGATCCATAATTTTAGTCATACGAATTTAAAAATATTTAAGTGCATCATAAAATTCGAATTATGAATTTGTACAAAGTCTACAACACAGATAAGTTCTTTTTTCTTATATACTGTTGTAAAACGAGTTCATCCAGGTACGTCTAAGAAAATAGTACTAGGCTATACATATGTTTATCCCTTGTACAGTAATAGAAACCAAATTTTTGTTTTAATAACGTTGTTTTTACTTGTATGGCATAAATACTTTAGGAATGTATAAAAATAAATATAAACTAAAACAGATCTAAATCTTTTTATACGGTTGATTTTGTGAACTCAGTTAACACCGTGTATGGCGACTTCAAATTAAGATAATATATTAATGTACTAGGTGCCTAAATATCTGAAAAATAATATAATTTAGTTGATGCCGCTGCCAGAATAATCGTTATTATTTTAGTCTTACTTTTTTTAACGTATACGCACAAAGTTTAACATTTCTGTGCCTAACGGTTCTTTAACTGCATTTGTCCTAAGTGCTATCTGACGGACCCTAGATCAAGTTGAGTTTTGAAATATACTTAATCAAATATCTAGTTACTATTATTTTAATGTTATGTTTAAAAAATTAGTCTTATGCAGAGCGTATTCTTTTTAAATTTTTGTTAGAATAATACCTATCAGAATAAGGAATAGGGTTCCAATAAAAGTTAAGATCGAGTTACTTACGGAGGTAAATAAAAATTGGAACAGTCTACTGGTTATTTAACCGTCATACTCCCTTCTAAACATTACGGTGAAATTAGTTAAATTGCGTTAAAGTTTGAAATGACTTTCATCTTTTGCTTTAAGAAGAGACTAGTACATTATTAAAAATAATTTCCTTAGTAACAATGGAGTCATCAAGCGCAGAATAAATACATCCGGAAGAATGGAATATAGAAATTGTGGATACTTCATTCGCCTACTAAAATCTTTAAATCTATTCATGGTTCTTTTTGTTTATCAAAATATCGATAATACAGTTTTATTGCATCTAATGTGGTATTTTTAAAGAATAGTTGAAGTATATGTAACATTTTGCAAAAAAATAAGATTTAGATCAAATGAAGATCCTCAAGGATAAAAATTTTAATCACATTATGCAATATAATGGTATTTTCCAAGTAAGTTTCATTGTACAATACTTTAAATACTTAAATTACTATAAATCACTTTAATTGTGATTAAATTATTTAAAAAGATGCTACATTTGGGCTGTTAGGTAATAATTAACAATTTTTTGTTGTAAGTAATCGGATTGAGTTATTTGAGGTACGTCTGCACTGCAGGCTGCTTGATTTTTAGTATAAAGCGTAATGATTTATTTCATTAGTGCAACAAAAGTATTACTGCACGCTGCGGTTGTATACTAAGCTGATATAAAAGATCATACTGAAAAGGTAGAGTAAAATATAGATTGACAAGAGAAGTAAACTTAATTTGTAAAGTTGTAAGAAGTTTTAGGTTATTTGATATTTTTCTTATTCCCTTTTTTGAGGTATTAAGTGAAACTTAATTAGACCACTGTGTAATTAACATACCATTAAAATTACATTCTAAGCAGTCAAAATCGTTTCTAATCTATCAAATCCAAAATAAGTCATATCGTTGAACCTTATCACTTCAGTTAAAATATTTTTAGGAGATAAAAGACTGTGGTAATTAGCTAGACTATTACATACGTATGTCAATCTAACCTCATCAACCGCAAACAAAAATTTCAAATTTTGCATCAATTGTATCTCATTTAACTGATTTCTTACATAACACTTATCCTTTCGTGTCATAAAAAAAGCGCAGATAACTACATGTGTAATAACTAGGTAATCACAAACTGAACTGTTCGATAGACAATATTAAGTTTTTACAGTTTTTATTATTAAACTTATTTAACAGTCAAATAATAGTTATATATGTACGAAGTCAGCAAAGTGATTCTTTATCGGACAAGTCTGAGATTATGAGCCGGGCGAGCGCGCGGCGACCGAAGCATGTAACAATTGAGTTCGATAAAGACAGTTTACTGACATGGTGCATACAAAATTTTATCCCTAACCCTAAAAACTTATAATTTAAAAAAATTAGATATACCATTTTATTACGATATAGTAAACTAAAAAAAAAAACGGTGAATACAAAACAAATTTACTTACTTTTTGTTATGCTAAACGTGAACGTACGTCTTGAATTCGAAGGGGTTGGAGCAGAAAATGTTTGAAGATTGTTATCTGTATTAATAATTGACGAATCTTTAGTAGCATTAACATTGATATAACGACTATACTCTCAGTCTGACCGTCATCTAGAATAGTTTCTGCAATTTTATTGAGCACATATTCTTCAACACAGGACTCTACAATCGTGTCGCTTTTCCGCCCTTCATGACGCTTAAATTTTCTTTACTGCCGCTTGCGTTCGCAAATAGAGTGGCGGACGTTCGACGAAAACAATGTCCCGTGTAAAGAAATTGCACTGATAAATTCAAATAGTGGCAATTTTACTTGGTAGGCTTCCAAAAGTATGGATTCCAACTGGCTGGACTGTGCATTTTCCATTTCTACAAATTCAATCGTGGGACGTCTGTATAGGACGCAGACCTGAATATTTGTTAAATAGTCCTATAGATTTTATTTTTCCCTCAAATTCTGAAGTACTCACAAATAATCGAGGCTTGTTGTTCCTTGCTTCAATTATGAAAAACCAGAATTATTTCTTTGTGTCTATGTCACTTACTTTTAAATTTAAATGTTCTTCTTTGCGTAAACCTCCGGCAATGCCAAACACAACTCAAATATAAAACAATTGTTAAACTCATCCATCAAATTGGTTTGAAAGAATCTACATAAATTACTTCATCATCAAGTAGATCTCATTCGGCGCGTTTAGTGAAAAGTTAAGGATTTCTTCTTGTGAAAGAGTTTTTGGCCTTTTTGGAATATTTTTTCCTTTTTGTTTTAAAAATGCTTTTTTTTATATTTGCTAAATAACAACGTCATTTTTTGCTGAAAGGGTTGCTTTCACCATGGAATAGTTGGACCACATTGAAGAAGGAGAAAATTGTAGCAAAAATACGTCAGTAAAGCATTTTCACTGTATTCTTTAGTTTCGTGTATGTTGCACCACTCCTTAAATATCATACATTGTACTTTTCAACTGATTTTTTGGCAGTTTCCAAACACTTTTCTAAAGACTTCTTCTGTATTTCAGAAGGTATACTTTAAATATCTGCGTCCATTATTTTTTAATAAAAAATGTTGTCGCTAATTCAGACATCAAACGCATTCCAAAGAATTTTGAGCATTTTATATATATATATATATATATATATATATATATATATATATATATATATATCAATTTAGGCCTTAGGCTTTAGGTCAAATTCTACGTCGTATAGAGAAATGTCTTACATTTACCTATTATGCAACGATTCAAAGCTTTGGGATGTTTTTCCAAGAAACTTGCATACATAGCGATTTTCACTCATGTTCATCAAAATTCATATCATCACGAAAAATACATTAAATTTACTTACCGGGCATAGATACAACTCTGAGGGATGTTTTTTCCAACAAAATTGGTACATAAATAACAATTGTGACATATCAAAATCAATGTGATCAAGGAGAATATTTATAACAACGAATCGGGCAACCATGCAATACTTTTGGACGCTAAAATAAAGTTGGTTCATAAATAACGACTCCGACATCTCTTGGTCACGTATTGGTCATCGATGCAATGCGTTGGAATGTTTTTGAAGAAATTGGTGCATAAATAACGATTTTGACGACTCTTGGTCAAAATCTAAATTCTCACGGAAAATGCACTAAATTCACTCAATGGGAACTAATGGAATGGTTTCAAACGTTTTCCAACAAAACTGGTGCATAAATAACGATTTTTTAATAATCTCTTAAATTAATTTGTTGACGAACAATAGAATACTTTGGGACGGTTTTCCAATTAAAGTGATGTTTAAATAACGATTTTGACATCTCTTGGTCAAAACCCCACATGGTAACGGAAAATGAATAACATCTACTTATTGGGCGGTGAAGCAACAACGCTTTAGGACATTTTTAGACAAATTTGGGTCATAAAGAACAATGCACTCATCTCCTAGTAAAAATTCGTGTTCCCATAAAAGATTAGTGCATTAATAACGATTTTACCATATCTTGGTCAAAATCAATGCGATAAATGAAAATGCTTTAAATTAACTTACTGGGCAACGAGGATTTTGGACTTTTTTAAAAAAATCGGTTCATATATGATCAGCAAACATACATAAAGTTTACTTACTAGGCATCAATACAACAAGTTGGGATGTTCTTTTTAAATGGTGCATAGGTAACGACATTGACATATCATGGCCAAAATACATTTGCAGAAAATGCATTACATTAACTTGGTGCGTTAATAAAGATGTTGACATCTCGTGACCAAAATCCATATGGTAAAGAAATGCATTAAATTTACTTACAATGCGCCGAGTCGTTTTTTTAACAAAATTGGTGAATAAATAACGATTGTTATCTCTGAGTCAAAACTTATATGGTCACAAAGAAAGCGTAAAATTTGCGCATTGTGCATCAATTCATTAGTACTTTTTTTTGCAAAAAAACGGTGCACAAATAACGATTCTGACATCTCTTGGGCAAAATCAGCATGGTTACGGGAAATGCATTAACTTCACTTATTTGGCAATGGGCAATGCTTTTGCACGATTTTTTAACTAAATTGATGCATAAACAACGGTTTTGGCATTTCCTAGCCAAAATCCATAAAGTCATGGAAAATGCAATAAATTTACCTACTGGACGTCGATACAAAGCGTCTTTTTAGCAACATTGGTGCATATATCACGGTTTTGATATCTCTTAGTTAAAATTCATATGGCCACGAGTGGGGCATAAAATTTACTTTTGGGATGTTTTCCCAAAAAAAAATTGTGCATAAATATGAATTTTGACATCTCTTGGTCAAAATTCATATGGTCACGAAAAATGCCTAAAATTCAATTATGGAACATCTATAAAATGGTTTCGGACGTTTCTCCAACGAGATTGATGCTTAAATAATGATTCTGATTCACTTGGTATAAATCAATGTGGTCACGTAAAATGCATAAAATTAACTTATTGAGCATCTATGGTATACCTTCTGACGTTTTCATTCAAATTTATACATAATTATGTTATTAAATAATTTTTAATTTAGTATGTGTTTTAGAAGATTTATTCCCGGTACCAATACTATTTAAATTCAATTTTTGTAAAGAAAGGTGTATAAATCACTACATTGTACGAAACGTCTGCAATATTTGTTTTACTTTAACGTAAACATATACTATGCAGTAAACATATCTTAAATATCTCCAAATAAATTGCATATCTAATATATCATAAAGTTACCTATAAATTTTCTGAAATACGTATTAGTTGAGCATAAAGTATAGAATCGAACATTTCTAAGTTTTTTTTTAATTGATCCTACAACTAAAATGTATGTGTTATTGTATTGAAAAGGTCTAAATTAACTCCGGTATTTTTAAGTAAAAACAAATGTATAAATTTAATGTCAAAATTAATGACAAAAATTTCGGAGAATAACTTATATTATTCACCAAATTCCTTGTGGTTCTTGTGATAAGGTATACTTAGGAACATCTTTAAAGAACAGATTAGTACAACACAGATCTATACTCTAAAGGAACAATACACCACCTTCCAACCTACAAAATGCCTATTAAAAGAAATGAATTTTAATAACAATCTTTTTAGGATAATTATGCAACCTCTTTTATAACAAATTCATTACGAAAATAGGCAACATTGTAAAGCAACAAAAATCTATGCTAAAGAGATGTTTAAAACTTCATGTCAGATAGAGGTTAATAGATAACTAGTTGCGCACTTAAGAAAAATTCCAAAGCCGCCCGCTTCCATAAAAATACCCATAATATAATTGTTACACTTCCTTTTAACTATAAGATGCCGTCGTCCATACCTGAATTTATTTGCAATTTTCCGTATATTTGCTTTACAATTTTGCATTACATTTATGTTTCGTAGTATTTAAATAATTGCAGTTTATTTAGCCGACGGGATTTCTGAAATGGGAAGGTTGAGTCGAACTTGCGCCTTCACGCTGCCAACTTCAATTTCATTTCCATTTGGTTTTGAGGTGAATGGGGTTCTCTTGAAGGAAAGAATAAAGAATTTTCCTAGTTTTCTAACTGCATTGCTTAATGCGGATTTCGTCAAAGCTTAATTAATTAATAGAGGTTGCTTTATCTTTATGGGTTATACTAGGTTAATGACAGTGAATATATGCGAAAATTAATTTAAAGTAGATACGTAGTTGAATTTTTGTTACAACTGTTTTAATATAATACGGATACGGACACGGAATCGGACACCGACACAGACATAGACACAGACGTATACACAGACACATACACAGATACGGACACGGACACGGAGAAGAACGCGGACACGGACACACACGGACAAGGAGACGGACACGGACACGGACACGGACACGGACACGGACACGAACTCGGACACGGACTCGGACACGGAGACGGACACGGACACGGACTCGGACACGGACACGGACACGGACACGGACACTGACACGGACACGGACACGGACAGGGACACGGACACGGACACGGACACGGACACTGACACGGACACGGACACGGACACGGACACGGACACGGACAGGGACACGGACACAGACAAGGATACGGGCACGGACACGGACACGGACACGGACACGGACACGGACACGGACACGGACACGGACACAGACACGGACACGGATACGGACACGGACACGGACACTGACACGGACACGGACACGGACACGGACGCGGACACGGACACGGACACGGACACGGACACGGACACGGACACGGATACGGACACGTACACAGACACAGACAAGGATACGGACACGGACACGGACACGGGCACGTACACGGACCCGGACACGGACAAGGACAAACGCCGATATCAGAATCCACCGTTTGCTATATTAAGAAAATATGAAGAGCACGGCAATGTTAAAAATTTACCTAAAAATGAAATGCCGAATTTAGATGAATATATTCAGGTTGACGTATTATTGGTTGTTGAAGGAAAACCGCAGAGTTGGCAACTAGCAGATGATATGAGAATCAATCACGCGTATATTCGAACAATTTGGCACGAAGAGAAGTACCACTGTACAAAGTTTGCGTGGTACAATAACTAAGTGTGGGTGATTTCGACCGATGATTGCAACTTTTTCCTCAACAGGCAGAATGATAGATATTGGTCCAAAGAAAGTTATGGACAGGTATATTGAGAGATAGTGTGTTAGGGCCATTCTTCTTTGAAGTAAATCTTGCAGGTAAATCATACTTGAATATTCTACAGTTAGAACTTTTGCGAGCTGTTGCCCAGTCCAGAAATCTGGCTGTAACAATATGGAGCCCCGCCCCACTATGCAGGAAAAGTCCGGCAACACCTCAATTTGATGTTTTCAGGAAAATGGATTGGCCGGTGGGCTCCCATTGAATTCTCAGACAGGCCGCCTGATATGACTACTTTGGACTTCTTTGTGTGTGGTTTTTTGAAAACCAACGTTTTCTTAAATAGACCATGAGATATTGTTAATCTAAAGTGCCGCATAAGAACTGAAATACGAAAAATTCACCTGAAATGATACGAATTCTTCAAAAATAACTTGTTTCTAGACTGGGGCACTATCAAGTTGTTAAAGGTCGTCACTTTTAGCATTTACTGAACTCAACTTTTTTTATTTATGTTTTATGGTCAACGCATTATTCCTTGTTGTGTTTTTTTTAATAGGTTTAAGGTAATTTTTATAACTGAACGGCCGCCATTGCGAAATGGCACCACAGAATCGTATAAAAATCTAGGAACGTACTAAGTGAAACAAGAGCTTTCAAATGATTTATCACATGTTATGTAGTCATTTTAAAAAATTGTCGATGACGTCATTCATATTTTTAACATATGGCAATAAAAAAACAAATTAATTCTATCAGTGTGGGAAACTGAATACTAAATATACAAAATAAGGGGACTTTTCTTATGTCACTTTTCATTTGAACGCTTCCTTTTCGATATACATGGAGTCAAACTTCACTTTTTGGAAGTGTATTTTTTTATGCTCTCTGGTATCGTTTTCAAATTTGGTTCAAATCTTACTCTTTTCTAAGTGCACCTTCTGTATGATTTTAAGTAAAAAATTCAAAGAACTAATAGAAAAACAAGAGGGGTGCGGTAACCTTTAACCCACCATTTTTTTCTGACGAACGCCTATGAACGTCACATCCATTTTTTATAGTAGTTTGATGATTTATCTAACTTTTTTGGCTCTTCTAAACTTTTGATCTGATGCTTCCTTTATGACATACTTTTAGTTATTCGACTAGGTGTTGCGATTTTTTTAACAATTTTCTTATTTTATTAATCAGAATAAATTCATAATAATAACTTAAAACAATCAATTGTGCTAATAATTATAATACTAAGTTGGATGCAAATAATTAAATTAAATGTTTGCTGTGTCCACCGCCTTCGCGAATGCATCTTCTGGCTCTTTTTATAACTGAAAACCGAATATCTTGGAAAATATTCGGTTTCAATCTATATATATATATATATATATATATATATATATATATATATATATATAGACACACACACACATATATAGGGTTTTCAAAGTTAGGTCTGCACTATAGCAAACTTTCTTGCCAGTGGAGCTATGAAGTCGGTTAAATTAGCAAAGTAGTGTGTTTTTTTACGCTGATTACGATGGTGGTAAAAGAAAAACAACTGAGAGTCACATTTTCGAAAAAGCATACCTTTTTCTAATGGAACACCCTGTATACAATATTCTCAGTCGATAGAGAATTAAATTCTGAGCAAAAGTTGTCATATGCATTTCTATCCTACAGTAAAAAATAAGGGACATTTTGCCGATTTTTTTATTTCATCAAGTAGGCTATGATTCGAAAGTAACCCTTTATTTTATGAATTTGAACACGCTCTAAATAATAAATAATTAACAGGTCTTAAATTAAATGCCGGAAAAGGTCTCCTCTTTGTTCCATACATTTTTCTACGTGCTTATAAATGCGTCTTGTGGCTTTAAGAATAGTTCTAGCATCAATACTGGTAATAATATGAATAATAGTTGGTTGGAATTCTTCGATATCTGTATAACGTCTTTTATACAACTCATTTTTTAAATATCCCCACAAGTAACAGACCAAACGGGTTATGTCCGGAGACCGAGGAGGCCAGCAAACAGGACAGTTCGTAGCTAAGCATTTATTACCAAAAAGTACTTGTAATAAATTATTAACTTGTAGAACATTGCGAGCCGGTAAACCATCCTGTTGAAAGAAGATCATTTGTCTATCAATCAAATTAAGATCATCTAAAAACTCATCAAGTACGCTTGTCAACATTTCGGTATACTGAGCACCTGTTAGGCTTCCTTCGTAAAAAATGGGACCCACGATTCTTGATCCTATCAAGCCACACCATACATTCACGCTGAAACGTCTTTGAGGGTTACAAGGATGGGTAAGCAGCAATGGATTTTCTCGGCTCCAGTAGTGATTATTTTTTCCATTAAACATCCCACTATTGGAGAAGTTGGCCTCATCGGTCCATAAAATCCGCTGCAAAAAGTTTTCATCATTTCTAACTTGATTAATGAACTATTGACAGAACTCCAAACGTCTTTCCTGGGAGCAGAGTCTGTGTAGAACGGTACTTGTACGGCACAAATTTATGCTTTTTCAAAATTCTATGAATAATCTCCAAACATAGCCCACTATCACGCTTTAAGTCATTGTTGAGTTATTTGGATGTGCTTCAAAATATCCCAATACACTAATTTCTGTTGCCTCACTTTTTATAAATTCTTTTCTCCTTCTACTTTTAGCAAAAGTGTTTTCATTCATCCTAAACTTACGGTATAAAATCAAAAAGCACCTTTGATCTGGCTGGTTACGCGTAGGAAACAATGCATTATACCATTCATGAGCTCGTTTACTATTTTTTTGACAAACGATATAATTCTCCAGCCACATTTCTCTAAATGTGTAAAAGGCATTTTTAATTCCAGAAAAAATCGGTATCACAAACAAAACAGCTTTAAAAACGACGCAATTGCTGTCACAAATTTATTTATGGCATTTAAAATAAACGATTGTTTTTAAAACATGGCCTTCTGAATGAAAAATAAACGATCACTTTTGAATTAAAAAATTAAAAAAACCTCCCTTATTTTTTACTGTAGGATAGAAATGCACATGACAACTTTTGCTCAGAATTTAATTCTCTATCGATTGAGAATATTGTATACAGGGTGTTCCACTAAAAAAAAGTATGTTTTCGTCGATTTTTCGAGAATGTGACTTTCAATTGTTTTTCCTTTTCCAACATCGTAATCAGCGTAAAAAACACACCACTATTATATCAGAAAATTTTGTGGTCTTGTACGCTTTCAAACAGTTTTTTGCGATTTACAACAAAATTTTCTGATACCCATAAAATTTTATATTTACAGAAAGAAAAAATAATGAGGAATCAGATCTAAAAAAATATACAGGGTGTCATTTAAAAAACAATATTTGTGTTCGTTTCCGGTTTAACCGGAAATGAAAAAAAATATTTGATATAGCAATATTAAATATTATTTAATTAAATTAAATTAAATTAAATATAGCACATGGCCGTAAACAAAAAATAATTTAACTTTTTCCTATATATCAAAAAATAAAGAAGTTATTGAATGGTCCCTCTACTACTTTGGATCACACTGTATATACACACACACACAATATATATATATATATATATATATATATATATATATATATATATATATATATATAGTATATATATATTTCAAAATAAGACGTCCATGTGTAGACAAACATTACGTCAACGGTGCGACTAGCTAGACCTGGGTTGACCCAAAATGCTTAGAAACGGTTGCGCTTAGGGACAGCATAATGTTAATAAAAGTTGTAGATTTTTTAATTTTGTGCACGGTACCGTTGAGGAAATTGAGGCACTCTATTTGAAATAAGCATGTTATGGACGTTTGAAGTTATGCAACTTTCGGGGCATATTTTGGTGATTGTGAAAGACTTTTTAGAATTCAAATAAACTACAATAGTGACAAATAGTGACCTTAAAATTAAACGAGGACTCCGAAAATGAAACGAAAAGGGGGGTTCCATTTAAAATAACGAAGTTGTTAGCTAATTCCGGTACATCTGAGTTGATTTTTATACTACATGGTTTTCCAGATGCTTCTATTCATTGGATCTATTGAGGTGTCTATTTTGTTTTATCGACACAAGGGTTCATATTTCTTTTATTTAAAGACGGCGAGGGAGGATTGTCGATAACCTCAAGAATGGCTAAATCAATTTTGCTAAAATTCGGTGTATAGGAATTTTTGGGTGTGGCGAATGCTTTAGCGTTATATACTGTTTTTATTTGAAAATAACAGGCTAAAATAAATCAATAAGGGGTGTAGCAAAGCTCAGCGAAACTCCTTTTACTGTACAGTGCGTTCGTAAAGTAAGGGATAAATTCAATTAAAATTCGGGAGTTTAGGAAGAAAACGCTGGGGTCCGTCGATTTTTATTTTCGATTTAGAATTTTTTACGTAAACGTGAAATATACAGGGTGTGTTAAGAAAAAGATAAGATTTTTTTTTAAAATATCAACCCCCATTTTTTATTGCAGAATTAAAAAGTGTTTATACGTGTTTATACGTACAAGTCACATACATACAGACTTACCCAAACTTGTACCACCTTTACTTGATAGAATAGGAGAGAAAAAATTTGAAGTGTAGAAAGAACTGAGGCGTATACTTTAAAATTATTTTAGGTTATACAGGGTGTTTCATTTATACAGGGTAAACCAAACATATATTTTTTAAATGGGACACCCTTCATGTTATTACAAATTTGGATTCAGCTCACTTTGGCCATTCTTACAATATAAGGTTTGATTATGTTATACAGGGTAGTTTAGAAGATGTGGTGATTTTGAAAAGAAAATCGTACCTAAATGGTTACCATGTATCATTGCTAATAAGAAATATTCAAATGATTTTTTTAATAAAATATATTTTGAAACACAAACAATTTTTTGGGGTTAGGCCTAATTTGGTTGTAAAATGATTCCACTAATTTAAATTAAATGTTGGAATTGGGCACCGTTAATAATCTGACAATAGACATGGCTATCAACAAATGATTTTCGTACGTTGTCGATGACATCTGCGGTAATGTTTCTAATTTCTTGCCGAATTCTTGATTTAAATCTTCTAAATTGGTTGGTCGTGTCGCGTATACTTTACCCTTTAAGTGTCCCCACAAGGAGTAATCCAGAGGATTTAAATCTGGCTGGCAACTCAACTGTCCCTTTTCTACCTATCCAACGATTTGGAAAAACTTCATCCAAATAAGCGCGAACAGATAAAGCGTAGTGTGGTGGCGCTCTATGCTGTTGAAAAAAGAGGTCACGGTGGTGCATATCGGGCTCTTCTAAATACGGATACAACGTTATTAGAGCGGGGATGAGGTCATTTTGAAGAAATTCTAAATATCTCGCACCATTGTGAGTACCCTAGAAGAAGTAAGGACCTGTAACTCTTCCGTCAACTATGCCGCACCAAATGTTCAATTTTTTAGGGATTGAGGCATGATATTCCGTAAACAAATGAGGATTTTCGGTTGCCCAATAACGAAAATTTTGTCTGTCACATGGCCGCTTAAATCAAATGTTGCTTCGTCAGAAAAAAATATCTTTTTACAAAATTGGCATTACAATAACATAATTGTTGCATTTGTTCACCAAATTCATTTCGCCGATCGAAATCATCTTCCGACACCTCGTGAAGTAAGTATATCTGGTAGAGATGGAACTTCTCTCATTTCAACACTTTATGCACAGTAGATCGCGCTACACTAATATTATTAGCAGTACCCGTAATAGAGGTATTAGAATTATCTTGCACTGCTAACACAATGTTCAACTGATCTTCTTCACTTATTGACTCTCGACCAGATTTTCTCATATCCCGAACATGTACAAATTCCCTAAATTTCGCCTCAACTCTGCTTACCATGCTTTGTCTAATGGACGGTCGATCAGGGTGAGTTGCATTAAACAAGATAAGAACTTCTGATTGAGTGCGTGACCTATCTCCAAAACCCAGCATGCACAGGATTTCAATTCTTTCACGTTCGCTTTCTCATATTTCACAAAATAACGGTAAAGTAGTTACTAGATAAACTCACGATAATAAATCTGTCACCTATTAAAACACTAAACACAAGTTGCAAATAATTAAAATAATTTTAACAAAATGTACAATTTAACGTTTCCTTACATTGACAATGAAATTTTCTCATTTGTAATGTTTACGATAATTTTTATTAAATATTTTTCTGCTAAAAACTTATTTCCAAAAAATCAACTCAGTTTCGTAGTACGTTCATTGCGCTATTCGTTACAGATAGTTCTATTTTTAGAATTAAAGCTTTCACTTCACAGTTAATAATAAAATAAAATTTAACTTAGTACTCTAGTAACAATAAAATAATTCAATATGCTTGATTATCTTCAAATATCAAATTTGTATTTCATAACTTGTTCAAGGTAGACGTTATAGTACGGAATTGCATTAGCATCCACTGCTTTGCAGTTACTTCAATGTTATTTGCATTTAGGTACACAATTACAAATGTTAAATAAAAATACTTTTCTCTGAATATTAAAATGTTTCCCCTTCTTCTAAATAGATAAATATTTTTTTACGGTACGTGATAATGTAGTTGAAATTGGTATTCAATTGCTCTTTTAGCCTCTAATAAAGAAAATCGTTAGCTACACAGCTACGTACATTCTGCCAACTATTGGGAATAGAGACTTAGTTATTATAATGAAGCCAGTTACGTGGTATCTGCAGAATTCTTATCAGATTATAAAGCAAACATGTGTGTAATCTAATAAAGCGTATCTGATAACTTAAGTGCAATTGTAAATTTATACATTAACCCACTCGTGTAGGAAGCACATAAGTTTAAACACTAGCAAGTAGCATGTCGTCAAATAAGATGTAGGATGCTTTGATTATGTCATCCTTCTTGGTTACGTATACGAAACTTGTGGGAGTTGGTCGTAGAAACATTTGCACGAACGAATGGATGTAGGGCAGTAATACAAATCTGGTTTAAGACTCTGTGCAGAGAAACCGCAAAGTGCTGTTATGTTACTACACTATATTCTCACAAGCCCAGCTGTAAATATATGTAAATTATACACATACATGCTGTTATACATTATTTATGAAAATAGACCTGAATTATATTAAAAATCAGTTAAGTCTGCAGAGAGTCTTTAATTCCTAATAGCATTTTGCGCTTTTATGGGAAACGCAAATTGTAAAACGTGATGGTAAAATATGTATTCTTCCATATGATTCGTTTTTAAGAAGTACATAAAAACAATGAAATATCAGCGTTTATATATTTGATTCTATGGTGTTGAGGTATTCTATAATTATTTCGAATATTAAATAAGGTTGATCTGTTATTGGGTAATTCCTGTACAGTGTGTCCCGATTTCGATGTCAGTTATTTTTTAAAGATATCTTTGATATTATCAAAGATAGAAATTTGCAGTTTTTACATCCACGTACTACTTTGTTGACCTAGATTTCATGAAAACATGCAACAAAAATGCAACATTCGGTGTTATATCCGCCACGATATCCAGATCTGTCAATACTGGATTTCTTCCTATGGGGTTTTCTGAAAAACATAATTTATCAAAATCGTCATAATACGAAACCGAATGTTGCAATTCGATTTGTGAAACGGTTTTCTATGTAATTCTTTACTGCCAAAACATTATGAGCTGGTGCACCGTCTTGTTGATACAAAAATATTTGGAAACTGTTTTTCAGAAATGTCTATATTTATATTTTGGAAAGCTAAGAAAGAACTGCAACTGGTGGTTGCCAAGCCAACGATGATTCCATTATTACTCAAAAACCGCACCCCTAGAAAGATTCTAAGCACGCCACTGAATTCGGCACGTACCGTTGAAGAAATA
The DNA here is from genome assembly GCA_036346205.1 of Vesta saturnalis. Lineage (NCBI taxonomy): Eukaryota > Metazoa > Arthropoda > Insecta > Coleoptera > Lampyridae > Vesta > Vesta saturnalis. The sequence continues at coordinate 5,571,906 of JARFJB010000966.1, read as the reverse complement.
TATCAGCATAGCAAGGTTGACCTTGAAAAAAGTGTAGAAATATCGACGTTTAGCTATAAGTGGAAAACAAAAGGAGATACTAAATTTTCGATTTGCGATGAAATCTAAGTCAACAAAGTAGTGCGGTGTGTAAAAACTGCAAACTTGTATCTTTGATAATAACAACGATATCGTTAAAAAACAACTAAAACAATAAATCGGGACACACAGTACACTACGTAAATTCCACTTTTTTTACTAATAATAGAACAAAAATTTATTTCTATTAGACAGTTCACGTAATCCAATGCAAAACGCGTCACAACTGAAACCAATTACTTACTTTTCTGCAAGTGTTTGAAATTAACATATCAAATCGCCTGATTAGGATTGATAATAGAATCCATTTAAGACCTTTCTGTTCATTCCTTAATAAAGTATGTAACTAAATTTATTCCATCAATAATACTTATTTTATTATAGGGAGCCTTAACTGGCTTATTTGTATGTTCGTGTCTTGGTTATCGTGCCAGTATAAACGAAATTGATTAATCAAGATTGCTTTTGCAAATATAAATCCCGAACGTCTACCATATGCAGTTAAACCAAAAATAAATCATTATGAAAAGTGTGCTAAAAAAGGGTGTTGTATTTTTAATACCACACGGTAACAACACACCTAGCTCAAATTTCGAACGGCGCACGACAGGTAAGCTTCTCAAAAAGAATTAACGAAACAAATATATTTTCATTTTAAATAAATTGAAACGGTACTTTACTAGTTAGTAATTGTAATGAAACGTTGAGTGTCTTTAAAAATAATATAATGTAATACAAGAATAGCAGTCATAACCCTGTGAGTAAGTAAAACAAGTCACGTAAGGTTTATGTTGCAAATATTTATTTCCTAAAACTGCTATTTGCTGAGAACTATAGCTGTAATCGTTATCAAGACCTATAATTTGTACAAAATATAAATAAAAATATGTAGCTATAATTATAAGTAAGTTAATTACTTACCTCAAAAAATTCGGCCGGTTGAATACTATAACAAATAAAAAATTAGGGTGATTATTATGTTACAAAAGGTTATTGCACCACGGTCTAGCTCAGTGAGGAACAAACTTATGAAACTTACGGTAATTGAGAACACGTTGATTTTTAGGTCGTGAGAGACGCAGAGAGATCCGTAGGTATAACTAGTAATGCATTTGTTTTGATGGACACCACTCAATTTATACGTTTAACAATTAAAATACAACAAAAAATTGGGAAAGTTGTACCTTAAAGCATAATAGGTAATCTGAATAAACACTAAACAATTGTATTTATATGTATATTTAATAAAGCCAAATGTCTGATTAATATTAGCATAAAATAACTAAAACGACATTTCTCGTAAAGATTTACGATTCTAAAATTACTAAATTCAACGTAACTACATAAGCTCATAAACTATATTTATCGTATATTTAAAATGCAATATGATCAACTCTGTATTCAGTAATAAAACTTATATAGACCTATGTCAACAAATATTACGTAATTTTCATGCCTTTCACATACCAATAATGGAAAAACTACAAATGCAGGCAAACTAACAGCAGGCGATAATGATATAAATGTATCCCCAATGTTAATTATTCAAGATAAAAATTGCATATCATCCTGGTCATGAACGCCATTTTATGAATCCTTTCGTGACGTCATGTAGCACGCACACGCTCACACGCACACGCACACGTATACGTGCACGTACACGCACACGCTCACGCATACGCACACGCATAGGCACACTCAACGGAAATAACGTAATATTATATTCATTGATAATTTTTTCTGCAACCACATAATAACGCGCACTACATTGAATGCACTAAATACAGTGCACAAAACCATCCAACCCCACTATCACACAGGACTGAAGAGGAATCAGACTCATAAACAGTCAGTAGGAATAAGAAGCTAAATAGGATTAAGTATCTAGTATCAATAAAGTATACTAATAAAAAAATACAATAGCCCAAGTACAGCTGGTAGTTTCGTTACATCAGTCTCTTTCACTTTATACTTTTGACTGTTTTTGGTCTTTTGTTTAGTTTTGATATTCGTGTGGGGAATGATACGATCCAGAATGCTAAATGTAAATGCAAAAGTATTTCCAATATTTTAGTGGAGACTTTTCCTTCCGAAATTGTCTAACCACCACTGGTAATTGGGTAATGTTTTCAGATGCCGTTCTCACATTCGGCCGAGGTGGATGCTTGTTCCACATCGTAGTCCCATCTTTTCTCAAATAAAGTAATGGTTTATCCCTCACGTCACCATCTCAGTGTCACTTTTAGGTTTTGAAAGAATATGATTAAAGCACTACGGATATAAAATGTGGTATAATATTGATTAGGAGTAAAATTGTGTTGAATGCGGCGAGTCAGGACATTTAGTGCGGACTAAGTTCCTTTTACTCCATGTTACATACGATACGTTGTTAAAATCGTATTTGGATTATCTGAATTCCAATTAAGATATCAAAATTTCTGTTATCATAGTGTATTTACCCTACGTTGTTAGTAATCAAAATCAGAAAGTTGGCAGATAATGTAAATTGGGATATCAAAAAAAAAATGTAAAATTTAGGAAAGTGCCGAAAAGTACAGTGTTTCGACCATTTAATTTTATTTAGGTCATTATACAAGGTTTTACTGTAATATTCTAATTTGGATAAGAGCATTGGAAATTTATTTTCTAAATAAATGACTCAAATTATATGAAGCGTTTATAATAAGTACAGAACGGCATACACAACCTAAAAGTGGAACACTTTATGCATAATCATATAAGTTAGTGTTTTAATGACAATTATATACCATAAAGCATTATATATCTACGATTTAAAAAAAAATATTACTCCTTACCAATCTTAACATACACCGGGCTAGTAGAGTAGTGGTAACACAACCTACTTAGCATTTGAGAAGTAATGGGTTGGATTCCCGTTACCGTCTACCCTGAATGAGGTTTTTTCAGGGGGTTTTCCTCATACTCATGTAGCGGCGTGGTCACTGCGTATATGCACATCATGTGCGGCTATTTAGGCGAATACTGGACGTAGTATTTCTCCCCTCAGAACCATAACGCCGTTCCTTCCGCTCTTATCCTGACCGCACCAATCCATAATCCCACCATGCGTATATACGTAATGTATTCATGCGTGCTGGGAATCCATGATTGAGGCTGAAGGAGCTTGGAAAGCTCAAGTATCCCGCCCTACCGCTTGGGAAGTGAATGAAATACGTAGCCCTTTTCTTTTTTCCAAATCATAAACTCAACTGACCGGCATATGAGCTGGTCAAGTTTGGGCAGCTACCCAGAATACCGGTTACCGTTAACCATTGGTATTGTAACAACAAAAATATGCTAACTGTACCTCTCAGTCCCCACTAGATGAATGGAAGGTTAATCCAATGATCCTAATCGTCCAGTTCAGATTCAATTGAAGAACTGTCGATAGGAAAATGCATCAAAGCTATATTAAATTTACCATTGAGGTAACGAACAGTCATATTGAGGAAGTCATTTAATCAAACAGTGTAATTGACCTGAATGTTCTGATTATTCATTAGCCAAACTAAGTTATAGTGATCGGAAGTAACAGTAAAGGTTGCATAAAGACGAAATTCTCCTATTTCAAAAACAACGGCCAAACGTTCCTTCTCTGTCAAGCTGTAGTTTCACTCAGCAGAAGTAAGAGTACGGGATGTATAAATAATGACACATTTTGCACCGACACCCATTTATGGAGCATCACAGTAAAGTTACAGGCTACCGAAGGATTTGGACTAACAAGAACATTGGAAGAATTTTTTTAATTAAAGAAAAGAATGTTGTGGTACCAAGAGCTTATTTTTTCCGTTCAGAGTCCTTAATGAAATCAAAAATAGGAGCGGGAAACTAGCGAAATTAGTCATTAAACGCCGAAACCAATCGGTTAAACCTAGATAACTTTTCGTTTTTGTAGTTAAGGAAAATTAGAACCACGGAAGTTTACTGAAATCAGCTAAAAGAGCTGTAAAATTCACCTTTTTCTAAACTAACAATGAAGTTAGTTACTTTCCTGCAACAGTAACTTAACAGCCTTTAAGAACTTGTATCGAGAAAAATCAATCGTAATGTCCAAATAAATGTTTCAGGTGCGTTAGAAACACAAAACGGCATCACAGTGCACTCGAAATACCCCTATGAGGTACTACGAACGCCGTTTTTTGGAATGATTGCTCTTTCATTGGAATCAGCCAGAAAGCTTGCTTTAAACGAATATAGAATAAGCAAAGAGCATCTCTCAACTTACCAAGAAAGTTAGGACAAAGAATAATCATCTTTTCCATTTACAGAATTTAATTTACTTTCGTCGTTTGGAATTTTTATTTTCTCCTAAAGGTTTACAAAAGTTGTAAATTTCTAATAATATATTTCAAACCAAGGGTTTCAGAACGAGTATTAATTAATTAGTTGACGAGGAAGCATAAGTTTATCAATGGAACACTATTGTATTAACTTAACTTGTTACTATAATGTTTCATCAAAATCACTTGGTAGAAAATCAGAACTAAGTGTTCCAATTAGTACATCTAACGAAGAAACTTGACGCTTAATAGAACGGTACGAAACTAAGCCCCTACCCAAAAAACAAATTCAGCAACACTATCAAATAAATTATTATTAGTGACTTGCCGAGTAACACATAAATCTTCTACTTGTAAAAAGTGTACGCTCCCATCCTACCATCGTTCCCAAAATAAGTTACACTCCATTTAGTAACAGGAATTGGTTCAATAGAATGAATAAAGAGGTAACAGAGAAAACATCTGGCTCTTTTCATTCACAAGAAAGGGTGACTTCTGCTTGCATTAAGCGAACTTGGACACCAAACGTCCGGTGACGATTTTGTAATTTTTTTAATCTTTGCCACTGTAACACAACTAAGTAGGACTTAGATCGAGAAATAGGGGTGAATTCACTGTATGTAGATTAACTTTCGTTCTTAATCAAATGAAACAGTTCTTCGTTAAACAGTCCTTAAAATGAATAGTTGGCGCCTTGAAAATAATACAGTATAATACAAATTACTATACAATATTTAGATAGAGTTTTAATTTAATATGGAATGAACTCTTGTATTTTAAAGGCCGTTAGTAAGCTTTTGAATTTTTAGTGTATCGAGTTCTACATTATCACAAAAATCATTTTTAAGGTATACAGAAAGTCATGGTAGTTATGGAAAGTTGGCGTAAGCTATATATTTTGTTTAACTTCTAAATACAGAAATTGAAATTATTGATGAATGTTCTTATTGGTAAAAGGCACGTCAGTATCATTTTGCGTAGGACGTGTTACATAGAAAAATTTCTGAATGGCTAGCTTTAAATTTAGCAGGTTAAAACGTCACGAGTGATTAAAATTATAGAAGAAAACGGGATTTAAACGTTAAGTAATATCGGCTCCGGTTCACGTAAGGGTCGATAGGTACGAACTGTCATACATCTTTGTGTCTTTGTGACTAAATAAGTTTGATTAAACCATTTAAATATTTAGTAAGATAGTGTCATAGACAGTTTTAAATATGAGCGACTGCAACTGTAAAAAAGCTTTAGTAGAAAATAAAATTAATAATGTATGAGCCTCAATTATATCGCGTATAAAAAAAATGGTGTCTAGATCTTAGGGCTTTATCAAAATATAATGTGTAGAACTACGTACGTAATATTAAATTTATTTATGACATCATACCTTGAGACAATCTGCGTAAGAAGCTGTTAAAAGTAGATATGAAAGATAAGGTATCCATTGATGGTGTAAATCTTATTAAACGACGGTGAAGTGGCCGACCACATTCATGAAGGGTACGTTGAGAAGAAATAAGATGAAAACCACCACTCGTACGCAGGTGTAGTTCGACGTTTCATATTTTTTAATGAATGTACAAGTATAATTAAATACTTATCTTTAAATTGTTTATAATCGTATATCTCTTTATTTATATTTTCTATAAATAATTGTATTTATACGTTTCCATAACACTTATAGTTATCATCTTTCAAGTATTTTTGATATTGTAACACGTTTATGAAATATAAATTATATCGACTGAGGACAATCAACCTAATTACTATCGAAACGTGCAAATTTGTACCAAATATAAATAGAAAAATACATGATTAGAAATCTACAATATAAGCATTTTATTATATGTAATAATTCTGAAAGTCTACATATTCATATGTATATGAATAGTTTAGATATCTTCTTTAATGCAACAGATACTTGTTTGATGTAATCTATTTCAGAGTAGTCAATTAAAGTAGTAGTGGAATAATGTATAAAGCCATCTTATTTGTCGTTTTTGGTTACAATGGTAACAGAATGGGTTACTTTTAAACAGTCAATTTCCTGATTTACGAAGGTTGAACAACTGCTGAAGGTATTAAGACGAGGTGTGTGGCAAATTTTGATTTATTTAATTACACTAAGTGATTTTACAGTTTATTGGCGTTAAAGGCAACGTTTGCCGTTATTCAACTGTTTATTGATCAGTATATGAAATTACAAAATTACGAGTATTCAGTAAATTAATTTTATCCTCAATAAACAGAGTTTTACGCACACAATAGATATTAAAGGGTGTTTCGATTTTCAGAGGGTTTTGCTAAATTATTTGATATTTTATAACGACCTCCAGGCATTACGTCATAGCTTATCACAATTATTAGTCATATTTTGAATAATGAAAGAATTTAACGTCTATTAATTTACATAATGCGGATTATCGAATTAAGAATTAGATTAAACATTTTGATACAGTTTTAGTAATTACATTTCACATACGCATTTTGTAATAAAGATATTCTGTAACGTTGATATCTATTTTGATGCACCCTTACGTTTTCTAATTTTAATTAAGAATTGTTCCTTTACTACTTTTAGTTTAATTAACTTGATGCAAATTTAAGAGCCTTTACCAATTACTAAAAAAAATTCATATTCTTCTAGTTTAGGGAAATTCAGTGCTATACCACACTTTATGAAAGCGACAGATTGCGTAGAAATCACTATTATTTAAAAGAATATTAATCTCAAACTAAAAATAACATTGCCCATGTCTTAAAATTTAACCACCCTTTTTAATCTATACACAACGAAAATGTATTGTTGCCAACATATTCATTTGAATAATCGTAAAAAGGTAGAATATGTAAAGACAGATAAAGGTTCCACTAACTATAATAGTATAAATAATACTGCATGGTTTATTAGAAGGTGGAAAAGGAAGGGAAAGGGTCATGTATTTTATAACCTTCCCGAGGGGGAGGGCGGGCTACTGGAGCTTTCCGAGCTCCTTCAGCCACAATCATGTATTCCTAGTATACATACTTACATTACGTATATATGCATCGTGGGATTAAGGATGGGTCTGGTCAGGATAGGATCGGAAGGAACGGAGTTAGAGTTCTGATGGGGAAAATACTACCCCAGCATTCGTCAAGTAAACAAGGTAGACGGTAACGGGAGTCAAACCCATTACCTCCCGAATGCTAAGCAGGTTGTGTCACCACTACGCTACCAGCTCGGTCTATTTAGAAAAATTATAAGCTTGATGCACCAATGGCCACTATAATGGCCATGAGTAAACTAAGACTTTTTGAGAAAAAAATATTTATTTTTAAGTAAATACAAAGAAAATTTTAAGCAAAATTCATATTTCTGACTATATTTCGAATGCCAAATCTTAAAACAAAGACGAATGCATAAACCTGGACTTCCATCGCACTTGGGGCATTGGTATCTGGTCCGCTTTCTTACGTTATTTTTACATTGTTGACACCGTTTGGAGGGCGTTGAATTTTGCCTTTCTTTCGGGACGGGTTCTAAGTAATGAAGCGAATCCGCATCAGGATTCACTGCAGTTTTTGAGTTTTTCGGTATTTCTATTTGCTTCAACACCAATTAGGCTTTTGAAGGGAAAAATTTGCATTTGGCACCAATCAGCTTCTTGTACAGATAATATGCATTCCACAACGAAACATCTAATAAATGGAAAAAATCTTTCGATACCATCTAATGTTTTTTCTTGGGGTTGAATAATCTCATCATTTGATCTGAGCTATCAATACATCAATATTGTAACTTACAACACACGTTGGTTTTTTCTCCGCGCTTTGTCAACATTTCTTCCATTGCATGGTTGTGCACGCTGTTTATCATATGCACGTCACATTTATCTTTCCACTTCGTAACAACTATCTTCCCCTTTCTTCTCCATACAGCCTTTCATTTTTTTAGCCTAGTTTCTAGAAGATTTTTAGGATTTCCTATACGTTGTTCTCCTAGTGTTCCGACCACATATGTCTTACAACGTAACAAGTTTTCTGCTAGCGGGGAACTAATGTAAAAATTGTCTAAATAAAGAATATGACCTTTATCAACATAGTCTTTCAAAAGGTCGAATACTACAGCTTCAGTGTGGGCTGCTTCTTCCCCTACGAGAGTTCCTTATCATATGCATACAATAATATTTAGGATAAATCCATCATGAGCTGTAAACTCATATAATCTAATATTTGTGCCCTTTGTTAGAAATCTACTGTCGAAACACCAAATGCTCTCGCCACAATATCATTGATTCGTCTATGGATAAATGCTGGCCAGGGTGGATAGCATTTTTGATGTTTTCTAAAGCTATATCCAAAATACCTTTGGTTTTGTGGAGTTTATCACTAGTATCAACAGTGTCGTGATTCACAAATCTAAGCATTCTTAAAGTTTCTTGAAAACTTCCATTTTTTTACAAAAGTGGGTGGCAATTTATCGAGTCTTGTCTCCATTGCTTGCGCAGGGCGGGAAATTTTACTGTACCCCCTACAGACGCAAACCAAAGAGTTATCACAGTTTGACAACTGTCAAGTTTTTCCAAGCGTCTCGGCGATCTTTCCTTGTTCGAGGCTTATTATGAAAAAAGTATTTGCCCGGCGGTTAGTCTCTTCAACGATCGTTTTCACTCACTATATCCTCATAAAACCAATGTCAAAAACTTTATAGGCGGCGAATCTTTCGGTAAGTTTACATCGAAATCAACTTCATTGTCAAAGTTGGTATCTTCCCACTCAGGATCAGCATTAATACCTTGGTTAGATCTGTTACATTTTCAGCAACTTCGCCCCAAATTTCGCTATCATCTGCTCAAATGCCGCTTTTGTCAGCATAGTCTTCGTCAGAACCACATTGATCTCCTTTTGAAGAGTAATTTTTATCAGCCACCTAATCATCGCTTGAGTATAAGTCCTCGATGCTCAGACTGTCATCAGAACGGCCTGCTAATCCTTCAAGTTCATTCGGCATAAGGGGTCTTTTTCTATCACATTTTTCAGTTTGTAAACCGCTGGTCCTGTAACAAAAATTAGCGTGTAAAAAGCAATAAAACCAAACGGTGTTATAGTTTTATGCACGCCTCTAAAAGGTGAATTTTTAGAATATGGGCAGTATATTTTGATCAATACAAAAAATATGTAGCACAACCTTTGGGACTCACTGCTTGCAGATACAACGCGTTAAACTATAGTAAATCATACTTACACTGGTTTATTTCTATTATCCATAATAGTTTTATAAGGCAGTTTGTCACTCAGAATGCACAAAACCAGCTGAAATCAAACAAGACACCTATTCGGTACACATGTAAACAGACGACTAATATAGCTACTACATGGCCATGGCCGTGGTGGACGGGGCGTTTCTCCAATCCTTTCCGTGTACCACACAACTAAATAAAACCTTATATTTGTACGGTGGAAATTCAGTACTCGTTTAAAATAATCCAAAATTCCGGACACCATGGCCATTATAATAGCCGGTCGTATTCAACGTGTTAAACAATATACATAAATGGAAAAATTAATACTTCGCATAATTTCTTTCTATACCTAAAATTAATTATTGGCTTATTTATAAATAATAATTGAAGATTCATATAGGCTCACATAACTTACACGGTCACTAAAATTTAATTTACGATCTAGAACTAAACCTAAATTTTTAATTTTCTCCATAAAAGGTAAGGAAACGCCGTTTGAAATAATTTTCATGTTTTCAGTTTCATCAATAACATTACTGTTTTATTATTATTTATAGTTAACTGGTGTCTGTCACTAACATTTACTACGGCATCAAGATCGCGATTAATTATATTGGAAGCACTAGAATAGTCATTTGGATGGAAATTTAGTATTAATTGAGTCATCAGCATATGCATGAAGTTCACATGATTTTACCGATTTATGCAAATCAGATACATACACTAAAAATAATATAGGTCCTAAAATTGACCCCTGTGGGAATGCGGATAGAACCATTATTGCAGAAGAAGTTTTACGCGTTGTATCTGCAAGCAGTGTGTCCCAAAGGTTGTGCTACATATTTTTTGTATTGATCAAAATATACTGCCCATATTTTAAAAAATCACCTTTTAGAGGGCTGCATAAACTTCCGGTACAGACACTTTCAGATCTGTTTCTTAGAAAAGAACGAAATAGTTTCACTACTATGTCATCTAAACCATTATATCGTAACTTGGCACATGTTATGATTTACGAGGTCAAACGCCTTCGAATGGTCCAGCGAAATTAGAATTACTGCATTCCCATGATCAATTAAATGAACTATATTCTCAGTTATATTGGTGAGAGCTGTAGTTGCCCTGTGGTAATGACTAAATCCCCATTGAATTACCGGAAGTATGTTATTTGATGATAGATAACCTACGAATTGAATATTAATGATCTTTTTTAAAATCTTGCTGATAGTTGGTAACAAACTAATAGGGCGTACATCCAATAAATGTTCTGCATAGCTGATTTTAGGTAATGGTTTGATCTATGCAACAGTTTACAATACGGTTTATTAGAGGTAGAATAGTTGGCATAACTATTTTTAGCATAGATAGAATAATTCCATCATTACCACAAGCATTCGATTTGCTAGATTTAAACACACTACAGACAGTGTTAATATCAACGAAATTTAAGTGAAATTTAGAATTGGTACTATTTTGAGTATAGGGGTTGATCAACATCATCAAATTTAAAATTTGATGCAAAATGTTTATTAATTTTATCACTATTCTGTAAATGAGACGGAATATCTAAATTTTTTTGTTGCTGAATATGTAACAATCTTAAAGATTTTAAAAAACTGTACTATTAGTTTTATGTGAATGTTCCTGAAAGTTTTTCAGCTCTAATACTTTTTCTTTAATAATTTTCCGTAAATTCACAGTAAGCCATGGACAATGTGGTTTGATCGTAGGGGTTCTCTGGAGAGGGGCATGTTTACCAAATACAAGCAACAAATTTTTGGTTAAAAAATTAATTTTTTCGTCTATGTAGTTGTAATAAATTTTATGCCACACAATACGCATCATATCCTGATTAAATTTCCCTTGATCAATATGCGTGAGGTTTCTGCAAAAATGTTTGTTCCAAACTGTGCTTTTTAATGGCCAAGGAGGAACAAATTACTTTCTGGTCACTTATAAAATGTGTATCTTCAGTATCGCAATATGCAATTATGTCAGGATGATTTATTTGTATATATCACGTCGATAAGAGAAGAACTAAACATAAATACACGAGTAGGTTCGGATATTATTTGCGTTAACCCATAAACGGTTAAACAATGAGTCGTGATTATTATTAGATATAAAATGATCTATGTTGAGATCACCAAGCACAAAAATTGTATCACACAGAGACATTAATAATGTCATAATTAAATCAACTAATTCAGCGTAGCCACTCAAACTAGATTTAGGGGATGTATACATGACACTTATACCCAGTTTCACCGTGAGAACCTTGACAGTGATTAGAGATATTCAAAACCATCCAATGTAGTTAGGTTATTACAAGTAATGAGTTAACTTTTATTAACACCTCCTCTGCTTTGTCGATCACATCGACGTAATTTATATCCAGATATATTCACATCAGTTGATACATTAGCTGTGAGCCAAGTTTCACTAATTGCAAAAACATCGAAATCATGAGATAAGATAAAGTGCTGTAGTTCAGTGAAATTGGTCTTTATTGAACGGGTATTTTGATGACCCATCAAAAACGATGAATTTTTAGCCATAATTAATATTACTTTGAAGGTACTGCACTTTCGATATAAGCAGAACATCCATTTATATCATCCACTGAATGGTTAGTATTAATTTTATTGGAAGGGATCTTAATTTAGGCATTCAAATTAACACAGTTAACACATTTCTTAATTACAGCATTACAGTCTTTGGTTTCATGTTTTTCAGAGCATTTGCCACAAATAATGTCAACGTTCTTACAGAACTTTTGGGTATGACCATATTGACTACATCAATAACAACGAGTAATTAGTAGGTGATCTTTGACACTCCTTTTTACCCTATATATATATATATATATATATATATATATATATATATATATATATATATATATACAACCACTGTGCAGTATTAGTTTACGTAAGGTAAGAGATACTTCTATGATCAGATTCTTAGAGTATTTCAGATTCATTATTATAAAAACTTTAACATCTTCAATACCGTAGTTTCGAGAACGAATTTCGTCTAATATAAATCCTGTTGTAATAATATCACGTATTGTACGACTTAAAATAAGTCTTAGGTTAAATTTTGTAGGAATAGTTAAACTAAAATCAGTACATGTATCACTTAGTTTGTAACAAACTTCGAACGTCTTGTTAATAATTCACCTCTATGTAGGCAACGTGCATTTCGTGCAGCATGTGTGCATATCTAGTTGCATAAAACATGCATTTAATTATTTTAATTACGCATTTCGTTTGCACATTCTGTTTCAGACATGTTCATGCACAAAGACCTTTTGGGAGCGTCGTTTATGGTTGAGTTAAAAAGGTGGATGTAGCATCCATTAGTGCTTTTTATTTTTTTTAAGTGCTGTATAATTTGTATGGTAAATTATTTTAAACTATTACATAAAAGTTTGAGACGTTTGCTTTTCAGGCACCTTTATTTTTTATTTACTTCACCTTTGCTTTTACTTTCACGTTTATCTACGCAATTAATTATTGTACCGTTCATATTATTAATAGTACAAAGTACTAATACGCAACATTTTCCAAAACGGTGACCCAGCTTGCTGTCATTTCATTATCTATAGTTTGGCCAAGAATAAGGTATTCTGATTCCATTAATCACTCTTAATATTATTTATTCATTAGTTTATAACGTTACTAACATTAGCATTAAGATATTTCAGTATATATATATATATATATATATATATATATATATATATATATATATCTATACGAGGGTATTTTTTTCAAGGTCCGATCGGTTACAAAATAAAAACCGCAGTAAAATCGGATGAACCTGCTCCCAGATGTGTTGCGCAGCGTCTCTAGTATGACCGTGTTTACGTAGGTATGGCGTAAACATGTCTACAACAATAGCATCTCCCGCCAAGTGTGAAGTTCGTGCGGTAATTCGATTTCTTCAGGCTGAGGGGTGTAATGCAGCCGAAATTCATCGACGAATAAGTACTGTGTACGGTGAAACTTCAATGAGTGACAGCAAAGTGCGACAATGGTGCATAAACTTTAAAGCAGGACGTACAGATGTTCATGATGCAGGCGGTCAGGGAAGGAAGTCCGTGTCAACTAATGATCTCGTTCAGCGAGTGGATGAGACAATTCGAGAAAATCGTCGGTTCACAATTTCTGAATTGAGCGATTCATTTCCTGAAATTTCAAGGTCAGCTCTCTACATCATTGTGAGCGAGAAACTTCAGTACCACAAACTGTGCGCGAGATGGGTTCCCAAGATGCCGTCTCACCATCACAAAACACAGAGAATGGGAGCCTGCCTAACGTTTCTCCAGCGTTACCACAATGAAGGAGAAACTTTCTTGAACAAAATTGTCACAGGGGACGAGACATGGGTCCATTACGAAACTGAAGAAACAAAAGAACAATCCAAACAATGGATGCATTCTCACTCTCCCAGTAAACCAAAGAAGTTCAAGCGAACCTTCTCCAATAGAAAGTGCATGGCTACTGTGTTCTGGGACCGAAATGGAATTCTCTTGGTGGAATTCATGGAATGTGGCACAACCATTACAGCAGCCTCATACAGCGTGACCCTTCAACGTCTACGAAGGGCCATTCAGAATAAGCGGAGAGGAATGTTGTCATCAGGCATTGTCCTTCTCCACGACAATGCTCGGCCGCACACTGCAGCTTCAACAAAGACGCTCCTACAGTCTTTTCAATGGGAAGTGTTTGGTCATCCACCATACAGCCCGGACTTGGCTCCATCCGATTTTTATCTGTTTGCTCACATGAAACGCTGGTTAGGAGGACAACATTTTGGCACAGACATTGAGCTGCAGACCAGCGTACAAACATGGCTGAAAGCACAGGCGGATACGTTCTACAACGAGGGTATTGGGAAGTTGGTACCACGCTACGATAAATGTCTAAATCTGAGTGGCGACTATGTAGAAAAATTTCAAGCATACATAAATTTATTCGTTTTACAAATATAAAAAATAGTTACATTTGAAGGAAAACTCAAAAAGTTTCATAATACGTATTCAGAGTTACAAATGTTCAATATGGGAGCCCTTTGTAACACGACAGATGTCAAGCCTGTAATCAAGCTCTCGCCATACGTTGTCGAGAGTTTCTTGATTGATTGTTTCGATGGCATTGGCAATCCGTCGCTGGACATCAAGTATGCTCTGTGGTAATGGTGGTGTATACACTTTATCCTTGATGTATCCCCACAAGAAAAAATCACAGGGGGTGATGTCCGGAGATCTTGGAGGCCAGTTCAAGAGTGCGTCATCATTTGGACCAACGAGCCCGATCCAGGTAGCAGATTGTTAAGTTCAGCCCTAACATCCAAGTGGTAATGTGGAGGTGCGCCATCCAATTGCAGAATGAAATCTGGGGAATCTTGCTCTAATTGTGGTATAAGCCATTCCGTCATCATGTCCAAGAAAACCATTCCATTTATTGTTTGTTCAATAAAGAAGAAAGGCCCGTACACTTTATTGTAAGCAATAGCACAACACACATTAACTTTAGGAGAATCACGCACGTGCTCAATGTAAGCGTGTGGGTTCTCTGAGCCCCATATTCTTACATTATGTCTGTTTACTTTACCACATAAGTGGAACGTTGCTTCATCACTAAAGACCACACGCTGTAGAAAGTTTTCATCCTCAATCAAGACTTGCATGCTCTCACAAAAAGAGAGTCTTTTAACTTTGTCATTTTGTTTTAATGCTTGAAGCAGTTGAATTTTGTAAGGTTTGAATTTAATACGTTTACGTAAAATTTTCCAAACTGTTGGTTGTGGTATACCGAGTTCTCTGCTGCATTTAACAGTAGATTTCTGTGGACTGCGGGTAAAAATTTCCCTTACCTGCTCCACAACTTCATTGCTCACTGACGGCCTTCCAGTTGATTTCTTTTTACAAATTCAGCCATTTCTCTTAAACTTCAAGTACCACTTGCGAATAGAGTGATTGCTAGGAGGTTCTTCATTAAATCTGGTTCTAAAGTGACGTTGAACACTAATAACTGATTGGTTAACGTGATAATCTAGCACACAAAATGCTTTCTTGTTTTCAAATTCAGCCATTGCACAAAACTGTCAACAATGGACTTAAGAAACAACTGATACATACCGAAATCAATGTAAACAAAACTTTATGAGTTTTTCTTTCCAGCGGTACCAACCAAAATGGTTTTAATACATAATATTCCAGTGACATATGCAATCGAAATCAGGAACATCATTTGTAATAACCCTGTATATGTAATCTAGGTTGTGTAATAAAATTTGTTGTTGTAGAAATTTTCTTTTAACTTTATTGTATAATGGTTTACTTGTTTATTCCATATCTAAAAACAAGTTGTCGTCCGAGTATTTAACAATTAGTTTCAAGAAGAAGCAACACCGATTTTAAAGCGAACATATCTAGGTACATGTAAAAATTTTATGCTTGATAACTTTATGAACCTGGCCCACACTTTAATCTACGACTGAGCATAAGGCACAAAATCTTCTATTTATTACCTAAACTGTTAAGTAGCTACAATTTGTAGCCATGGGTGTAGAAGTATACTTATAGAACTTTAAGGATTTGCACAAGTTTGCTTTTTAATTTATCAAATGAGTTTGTATGCGGAAAATGAATGAGAACACCATTTTTAATAGATTTTACTATATTAATGCACATATCTGTATGTAATAAATTAATTTTACTTTTTAATACATTATTAACGTTAATATTTGTATCAGCTGATTTTACTATTAAAGTATAAGTATCTTGTTTATAATGGGTTACCCTGTATTTCTTTATTATTCACATTTGTAGCAATTTCATTCGATGCATTATTTGCGGTAATACAAACTTTACACGTCCACTTATCTTGCACAGATTTCAAAACCGCTTATATACTTTTGTAGCAATGCAATAAACATTATCAATTTTACTTTTTTATGGAATTACTTTACACATCTTGTTAATTTAAAGTTATAAGAATTTGAACTTGAGACCATACTTGATATACAAGTTTCTGAAATGGCCGCTAGAGGGAGTAACTGCAATCTTGAATCTAAAAAAGTGATGTATCTGTTAATTCTGAAAACATTAACCTAATAAAAAAATAAATCATCTTTAAAGTCAATGATGATCTAAACTATCTTTGTTTGGGACTTTTTGACGTATGTCTAAAAATAAAGTGGTGGGGGGTATTCAAAAGATTCCTTAAATAACCCCCCGTATCTTCGAAACGGCTAAGCCGATTTAAACAAACTTGGGCGCGTTGAAATATGACATTCTTGAGCTACAAATGTTATAATATTTGAAGTTTTGTTAGTTTCACATGTCGTCGCTAGAGGGCTTTGTTCGACATTCCGACAGAAACGGTTAATTTTCGCAAAAAAATTAAATGCAATGGTGTGACTTTTTTCCATGAACAAGTAGCTAAATCATGCCTAAACCAGCTCGCGAGAACTTTACACGAAAATCCCTTAAATTTTTATTTTTTTTAACTATATTTTTCTGGAATTGTTTCTATTATGTAAGTTGTGGCCCTAACAAGGACCGATTTAATGGGAGGAAGGTTTTTAATGCCCCCGTAAATGCTCGAAATACTGAGCATCACGCTCTATTCATTGCTGAAGCTTCTCATGACTAGACAAAACTACAGCTTCAATTTCGGCTATCGGTATGTTACGTATGGCGTTACGAATCCGGTTTTTCATATCTTCTCTAGTAGTAGGTTGAATCCGAAGCACGATGTTCTTTAAGCGCCCCCATAGATATAAATCTAGGCAAGTTAAGTCTGGCGATCGGGGAGGCCATGGAAACAGACTACCTCTTCCAATCCACCGCTGTTGAAATACTTCATTAATATGCTCTCGCACATTAATAGCAAAATGTGCTGGGCAACAATCCAACTGCAAAAACAATGTTTGCCTTGTTTCCAGAGGCACATCTTCCAACAACAACCGTATATGATTGGCCAAAAAGTCAAGAAATACATTGCCATTTAGGGGTTGCTCGAAAAAAATATGGCCCAACAATCCTGCCTCCCAGTATGCCACACCATACATTTAAACACCAACGTCCTTGGCGCTGAACTTCACACAATCAATGGGGATTTTCTGCAGACCAATAATGCATACTGTGCGGATTGACTCTCCCATCACTACTGGAGGTGGCTTCATCGGTCCAAAGAATTTGAAATAAAAATTCTCTATTTTCGCGTATCATGCCTAACATCCAATAGCAATAGTCTAACCTTCGATCAAAATCTTCCTCTTTCAAGGCCTGATGCAAAACGATATGATATTGTTGCATTATTACCTTTAATACCTATATATTTTGATGGCCATTAGAACTTACCTATGGTCCTTCAAACTATTTTGAACCGTTGTCCGTGATATGCCCAACTCAGTGGATTGTGCTCTTGTGCTAACATGTGGATTTCCTTCAACATAGCCCAGTACACGGTTAATATTTTCTTGTGTTCTTCCATTTCTTTGCCGTTGAAACGTAGGCCGAAAACTACCATTAGCTCGTAAGCTCGCCACTAATCGGGGAAAAACTCTTACATCGCAAGGACGCCGATTTGGATATCGATCCGCGCAAACTCTTTTAGCTACTGCGGCATTCTGAAGACATTCAACATAATCCGCAAGCATATCAACAGCTTCATTATTCGTAAAACGCATTTTGAAAGCACAAAAATTGCTCAAAGTAACGCGAAACTATTGACAACTATTGACAATTTGAGGATTATGTATGTTTTGTTTAGGTATCTGTTTCTATTGCCTGCTTCTATTAATTGTATTTTTCGTATATGTCCATAGTGAATATGCATTTAAACAAACAAAAAATAGGCCTTTCGTATAACTTTTAGCATTGCTTTCTTGCCCGTAGTAATTTCAAAAAGGGTGATTTTATTCTGGTGAATAAATTTACAAACATTTAAAATCGCAATTTCTACGTAACCTATTCAGAGCCGAAATTGAAGCTGCAGTTTTGTCTACCCAAAAGAGGCCTCAGCAATGAACAGAGTGATGGTCAGCATTTTGAGCATTTACGGGGTCATTAAAAACCTTCCTCCTTTAAATCGGTCCTTTTTAGGGCCACAACTTACATAATAGAAACAATTCCAGAAAAAAAAAATAAAAATTTAAGGGATTTTCGTATAAAATTTTCCTTGGCCGATATTTTAGGTTAGGAACAAGATATCGAGATGAGGCTTTCGCGAGCTTGTTTATGCATCATTTAGCTACCTTTTCTGTCGGAATGTCGAACAAAGCCCTCTAGCGACGAGATGTGAAACTAACAAAACTTCAAATATTGTAACATTTGTAGCTCAAGAGTAGCTCATTTCAACGCGCCCAAGTTTGTTAAAATCAGCTTAGCCGTTTCGAAGATACCGGGGGTTATTGAAGGAAACCTTCGAATACCCCCCACCACTTTATTTTTAGACATACGTCAAAAAGTGCCAAACAAAAAAAGTTCAGATTATCCTCGACTTTAAAGATGTTTTTTTTTATTAGGTTAATATAGCAGAATTCACAGAAACATCACTTTTTTAAATTCAAGATAGCAGTTACGCCCCCTACCGGCCATTTCCGAAACTTGAAAATTTTTTCCCGGTTTTTGTATTGGCCGCGTTAGCAATAACTTTTTTTTGCGCAAGCCTCTACGATGGATAGTTTCCCAGATACAGTACCTCGCATTATTAGTTGGCCACCCTGTAGAGTGTAAATGTACTGTCGAATGTGTGTAGGCTTTAATTAACTAAGGTTCAATTTTTTATTGCAATACAGCTAAACCAAGAAACTTAATAGCTAGAAGTATCGAGATATCAATAAAATTTTTATCTTACTTATTTAGCATTTATCACATTATTTAATGTCTGGTACATACATTTAATTTATACAAAAATCTCTGATTTTATTAGTGTACTTCTACAATTTCATACATATTTTTGATACAATGTAATTCTATTTCATAAGAACACTCTATGACAATTTGAAGTTGAAATTCGATGAATCGTTTCCGCAAACTATCCTTAACAAGTACAAAAGAAGTCAGTCACCATTGTAATAAAACTTGACCCACATTGAAGAGCCAATTTATAATGAAACACCGATTGATATTGCAAAGCTTCTCGAGCTCCACATTCGGTGCCAATCTGTAATGAAACGTCTTAAAATTTAAGACCTAGTGTTAATTAATTTTTTCCCCGTGATTGGTTCGCCAAACTGTGATGTTACTTCTTCGTACTGGTTCGTCTCAAAAAGCAATTTTAATACATTATCAATATGCAAGGTGTTAGGTTAATAAATTGTATTATGAACCTCGGCTAGGCCTTTACTATGTGAGAACCATTCAGTTGTACTTTTCCTTTAATACAAATTATAAAAATTCTACAACAATGATTCAATCGATATTGAGTATGGATACTAGATTATGATCGTAATTACAATTTAATGTTTGTTCGATTTGAGATGAGCATAACTCAACTATGAATCAATCTATCTTGACATAATTTTGTAATTTACTGGTTTAAAATTGTAAATTCAATCCGTTATCTAAATATTTAGTTAAGGTGGTCAGAATTTAAATAAAGTCACTGCGGCTATTAGTATCTTTAGGGTGGGTTTTTTTACCCCTCAAGTTAATTTATAATCAAAGGTGAATAACTGATCCTTGGTTATTAACATTGGTTTACTCCAATTTATTAATCTGAACCACTACTTTACTCTGGTGTTATATCAGTAGAAAGGGACCAATTGAGGGACAAAAACCTCCGAATGGGACCACTTGTGAGACAAAACCACTTGAGGGATAAAACCTCCTGTAGTCTAGTTGCCATTTTGGCTGTACTAAGGAGGGGTTAAGACTAGATAAGGCCCTTATGGCTTCATTAAGGCGGGGCTAAGACCAGGGCATACCCATCCTTCTACCTGATTGGTTGTGCTTGTAATCGGCCATTTTGTCGCCAATCTTGTCAGCCATCTTGTCACACATCTTGGCGATTAAGGAACTTTTGAGATAGATCTTCGGAACTTGTTCGTGGGCCTTCTCGTACTATCTTGATCGCCTTGGCGGGAAATTCGTATTTGTATTCTAATAAGGGGGCTTAATGCTAACTTGTAAGCCAAGTCTAGGGCTTCGCATCTTGCTCTCGGCCATTCGCCCCACTTGTGAATTTGAATTTGTATTTAAGTCTCTGCATTCTAAAGGGGGCCTTAGTGCTAATCTGTAAGACAGGTATAGGTATTCGGAACTTGATCTCGGACTTCATCCCCATGTCCAAAATTTTAATTTGTTTGTGGCGGCATCTAGCGGTATCTTTTTAAAAGTACATGCAGAGCCATGTAATGGTTATGGCGGTAAATTTGAAATAGGGGGTCATAACACTTCCTGTCATTATTTCTTTTAATTATAAGTCATAATCACTCTTAAATAAAAACAGTTAAAGTACTAAAACTCTTTTTTATTTATCAGATTAGAATAGTAGTAAAAAAACAAACATTATACAGTAGCTTGATTATCTCATCATTTATAATTAAACATGTAGTAAAAAACTTATTTACAGAATCAATCATTATTAAATTATTTAATCTAAAATAAAAGAATTAACGCATAAAGTCCACACACATCCTAATGGTAATCCTGCGGCATCGTTTTGTTATAACGGAACCATCTAGAATTATTCTCTAGGAACCGCAAATGATATCCTTGTGGGGCCGTCTAAAGGAATCAAAATACTCACCGTCACTATCCTCGTCAATGTAGATAGCAGTAAAATGTTGACCTGATTTGTTTGCTGGATCCGTGTTTACAATAGCTGTACACGTCTAGGTAATTGTTAAAAGCACATACAAGTCGAAACACATTCTTGGGGCTGTGGATCGATTTCAAACATTTCAACACTTGTTCCGCGTACATATTTGTAGTTGGTCTACGTCCAGTCTTGCAATAGTAATGCGTTTTCCAGTGCACACATAGGCTCAGCGATGTTATGGTTTAAACAACTATGAGCCTTTTAAATTTCAATTTTTTAAGCGATGGACAACCAGTCTCGTCGAGGCTTATTATTGGTTTGTTAAGAAATCTTCAAAACTGTTGTTTTTCACTGCCTTTAACGTAAATTTTGTTAAATGGTAGCAGCGCTCTTATCAGATTCTCTTGAAAATTGTTGTAGGGTACATACCCGATCGCCATTTTAAGCCATGATATTTATCCCCTAAATGCGAGGTGACTTTATCAGCAATAACGAACTGTGATCTGTAACCACAGCAATTTCTTTCGGTATGAATTCATTATCAACACCCCTAAACCCTTGTACGTCCCAGTATACGTCCATATTCTTTCAACTGCTGCTGTACACTGAAGCTTGTGTTGTAGAGCTTCTCCTTTTATCAGCTGAAATCCACGACGACATTTCGCTGTTTATCGATTTCGATCACATTCTCGAATTCCGCGTATACCAAACAGTTAACGGTTTCGTCAAAACCGACTTCCAGCCGAAGGGATCCGTTTCTAACCAAATTCCAACGAGTGCTAGCGTTTGCAGACAAGTCAGGTGTTAGGGATAACGCCATTAAACAGTAACTGTTGGGGTAATCGCTTCTCAATATATCGTTGCCCTCATCCAAAAAATGAATTCCCGTATCAGAGAATAAGCTGTGATACGCCCTTACATATAAGCCATTAGCTGTAATGTCTGGTTGTAAGGCTTTCGAAAGAATTTGTTAACCGTCGTTACATAAGAACATGTAGTTAATATTGTTGTGATGAAAATTGAACTGGTTTAAAGGGTAATCACCGTTGAATGCTTTATATGCTACAAAACTTACTGCTTCGTTTAGGTAACTGTCCCAGGAAGACAGTATCCAATGATTTTCGCTGTAGGTACAGTTAAAACTTTTACGTCTGTCCTTGTAATAGGGTATTTTGCTGCAGTTGTTTCTAAGGCTTTAATGTGAGCAATTATAATGGTGGGATTGATTCGTATACGTCTCACCAATAAACTAGCGTCCATAATTCGCGTCTTGTAATTTGAACCTTGTTAGACTAAAGCTATCTCTTGATCGTACAAATTTAGCCTTTAACTCAACATCACCTATAAGAAACTTTTCTTGATTAAACAAATCCGAGTGCACGTGGCCAACCATCTCAATCTGTTTACTGGTCGTTACAAGTACTTGACGTTTTGAAACCCATTATTTTCGTGGCCCATCGTATTCATCTGGCCGACTGTATCATTGTGCCATAAGGTGCAACCTAGATGTGAGTTCTTGGCCTACTTTCCATAATTTAACAGCGTTTCGATATATGAGCGGTATGCCTAGGTGTATTGTCACACTCCTTAAAAATAGCGGCGAATGCTTCAATTGCAGATGCTGCTGTATTCGTTTTAAGATCTCGCGCCCAAGTCCTCTTGCCAAACACATCAATAACCGTTATTATGTAATTGTAGTCACTATTGTATTTACTTAAAGTTTGCATATCGCAAAGATAAACTTGCCACAGCTCTTAAGTGTTGTTCACAATATAGCTATTGCGCTGAAACTTCTTTCTGACTGGTTTATGCCAATTTTTTACTTCATCGTATTTGCTTTTTACTGGGTTAGTTAAAGGCGTTACCCGCAAACCCTGCCGGATGCGTGGGATCATAGTATACAGCATCCCAGCATCCATCTTATGTTCGCCAACTATCCTAATCTGGTGAAAGTCTTCTTCTCCTCACGATTCTCTATCAGCATCGTAATTCTCACCTATAGTTATGAGGGTCTGTTCAACGTTAAGTGATACAACAGCAGAATCACGTCTTGTATTTCTGATAAACTATCGTGGTATATTTATTTCTTTAACGTACGTCGCAAACCGTCCCCAACCGTGTTGGTTTGTAGTTTTTCGTTGTCTTGGCGTTTCGTGAACTAGATTTGTAATGTTGGAGTGAGGGATGATCTCGTATTTTATTGTGACAGTACCCCTTTTATCCTTAAATACATCACCGTTCGTATTCAGTGTATGTAAGAAGGCCTCACCTTTCTTCCTAAATCAAGCCGGTAGTGTTGATACTATTTCGTCGTCTGCAAAGCCCTTGCGTTTCGCTGAATCATCAACATCACCGCTGATGGTTATGCTAGCAGGTTGACGTAGTTGATTGGAAACGTGTAGATATCTTTGCAGGACTTGGTTGTACTGCTCCCATTTGTCATGGTCGGTCATTTTGGTTTTTAAAGATTTTCCTATGTCGTCACCCAGCTGCGTTAATATGTTGTTTTGTGTAACGTATGGAGCCTGCAAGCGTTGTATAAAATCTAATGGTGAGTAACTATCTTCTTCAGATTGTGGTTCAAGGTTATTATTGAAACAGATTATCCAGAATACTTTCAAGTAATGGTCCTAGCAAGAGTGGCAGAAATGCACCGCCCTTCTGTACAAGAAACTGTTTCTTCCTTTTTATAAATGTACCTCTCTGTGCCAAGCGCCTTAAAGTGTGTTTATGTTAAGAGAGTCGATACTACTGATCAGCAGACAGTGGTATGCGACATCTTAAAATGTTTTGTGCACACTCCCAGATACACTCCACTATCCAGGCATTTCAATAAACCGCCACATTGACTTTTACTTAATCTGGCTAATGCATGGAGGATATCGGTGTTTTTGGTTAAAACGTCAGCCATCATATATGATGTAATCTTTATGACTGTGCGGTTTAAACCCATTTTTAGCTATACCTGACAAATGCCTTAAGGCCCGAATATACTTGTTCCATACTAAATGTAGTTTTTCTTTCGTGCTTGGTTAATTCCTTTTTTTATATATAATTGGCAACAGTACCGATAACCGTTCTTTCGCTAAAGTGGGGTGATTATATTCAACCTCAGATAGAGCTTAACTAGAACACTACACAACTTTACGACGAACACAAATTCTTGACTCCGTCGTTCACTGGAAAATTATAGAAATCCGTTTGAGTTGCGGCAGTGTGACGAAAATCAGAACAAGAATCAGAAAATGAAAAACTTCCAAACCGTTGTCGAGATCTATTAAGAGCCAATCTTTATTAAAACGGTTGAGTTGTTTGAATTATTATGTATTTGCTGGGACAAATCAAGGTCAGTAAAAACTTCTTGAAAACGTAATCTCAGTAAGCTAACTATAAGATATCAGGTTAGCACCGAGAATACAATCATGCACTATTTCCTGGGCTGAAGAAACGAAATGAAATGAAAACTGAGCAAAACATAAAGATAGCAATTTGGAGATTGCAGCTACTGTTAACAGTTTTTATTCTATCGGTCGAAGACGACCAGGTTTGATACCTGGCATGAACGTTTTTTAAATGTGATTAAATTAAAGCATAGGCGCAGTTTGTCGCCATTTGTCATTTTAAGAATATTATGTCTCTTTACTTATAATGTTGCAACTGGCACTACAATTACATACTATTTTACTACGTTCATTGAAAAACAACTACATTTTGTTGAGATCCAGTGTACAAAAATTGTTTCGTAAAATCTGATACGGATATTTTCTTAGCTACTCATTAAAGGTTATTCTACATTCTCGGCTTAAATCAATTAATGAAAAAAAGGTGCAAGTGTAAAAATAGTTTTATAGCTTAAAATAAGAAATATTACTGAAAATATGAATTTCATTTGACGAAGAAGGCTTTTTTGACACCCCAGCAGAAGTCATTGTACTAGCAATTGAAGCATCTTTAAAATTGAAAACCATCATATCAATCTAAAGATGATAATCAATCATAATCCAGTATTAAATATTACATTGTTATAAAATATTTCTCATTTACCGACACTTACGGCCACTTAGTAAAACCGTTTCTTTTTTAAAGAATGTACAAAAAATCGCCTCGTTGGACGAACGTCACGTGCAGTAAACACTGCCTTTTTGTACTTGTTACAATAATTACCATTACCACATTTATGCATGTGACAGATAGTAACACAAGAAAAAGTTTTGCATTTATTAAATAGGATATATATATATATATATATATATATATATATATATATATATAGGTTTTCTTAATGTCAGGTAGCAATCAAGCTAATAAATATTGAGTATTTGTATACATTTACAAGAACTCTTATGTATACACAATTTAGCATAAGTAGACGTAAAATGTGATATATGTAATTTTACAAAGCAGCGTGGAAAGCAATATTAAAAACATCAAAGCGGAGTGAAAATAAAATTTTGTTAGTATAATATTTAATTTAAACAGTATTGTGATTGAAGTTGCCGTATAAAAACCCCGTATGAAGAATAAATTTACCTTATAAAAGGAACTATTCAGCTTGTATATGAAATTGTATTATAAAATTTATTCGTCAAGAAAATAGCTCTTTACGAAATACTAATTTGCTTTACACACACACCTAACTTATTAATATCACTTTCTTTAAATAGAGTGTTAAATAAATCTTTGGATATGTCAAGGTTACAGATATAAATAGAACTGGGTAATATGGAATATTAAACATATGAATGACTAATAATCTAACCTCTAATAACTGTACTGTTCTACACCTTTTCTATTTCATTGATCCAGCATTTGTCAACGCACAGGTATTAGTTAGAAAGTAATTACCAAGAAACAACAAACTAATTAAAATGCTTACCTTTTTTGGGTCTTTTGTGGAGTATTTTTCCCTTCGAACCTACATATAGGGGAGAACGGGGTAATGAGAGCTAGCGGGTTATGGGAGCTACTACAATTTACATACACATGAACATTCTCAACTCCCGCCAAAGTGACGAGAACGGCTTCGGAAACCTTCCTTTGAGCAACGTAATCGCCACTAGTCATGTTAGTGGAACGCGTATGGTGTAGTAAGTACCCGAACCTTTATCATTCTGTTATGTTTTGTGTTTGTTAAATGCTTAACATTCGGGTAATGAGAGCTAGAAGCGCTCCCATTACCCCGTTATGGTTCCTATTATCTTTTCGAAAAACGTAATTCGAATCGAATGGAATGTTTTACTTTATTTTTTAGATGCCACGAACTAGACAGCGAACAACATCAAAGGCCAGTTGGGCCTCGGCTACGTTAGAGGGGCAATCGAAACTACAAGAAAGGAAGGAATACCACTTAACAAGAATTTCTAATATCCTATAACACGCTGAAGAAACGGTACAGGTTAGCAAATAGCGATGATATTACTTACCGTCGTTCTCCGCTGCTTGGGAGACAACCTATGTTCACTAGTGAACAGGAACAGACACTTGTTCACCATATCCTTGATATGTCTAATATGGTTTATGGTTTAACAGGCATATGCTATAATATGACGGTGAAGTGTGGTGTTGAAAAAAGATTTAACACGGAAAAAAATTGTTGAAAAAATTGGTTGGTCGGGTTTATGAGCCGACACCCTGAGCTCAGTATTAGAAATCCAGAAGCGACTAGTATAAATAGAATTCTGCGTTTTAATAAGACTGAAGGTACCCGATCCTTTAATAATCTTAAATCGGTAATCACTAAAGTTTGAGCCTCAAAACATATTTATCATGGATTTTCTACGGCCCATGAGCCAAATAGTATTATTTCTCTCAAAGTACGGAAGCGTGTTGGTGCAGTAATTTCATGGGAAATAGGCAAAAATGTTACCGAAATGTGTGCCATGAGTGCAATAGACGTTTTTGTGCCCCCATTATTCATTTTCCCTCGACAACGACACTCTCCAGAGCTGGAACGTGATGGGCCACCAGAAGTCACCAATACTTGTTCACATAATGGGTAGACCAATGAGAAAATATTCCTTACATGGCTTCAACACGTGATTAAAGTTATAAGGCATGCTGCTGAAAAAAAGGCCTAGCTTATTATAGAAAACCACTATAGTCGTTCTACACTAAAAGCATATGTGATGCCTAAAAATAATCATTTAACCACGTTGATCATACCACCACATCCGTTATATGGCCTACAACCGTTAGATGTGACTTTATGGTCCACTTAAGTGAGCTTATAGGAAGGAATGCGACGTGTACTTGAAATCAAGAAACGTGATTAAAGTGACTCCATACAAAATAGCTGGACGGCTATTCAACAAAGCGTACTCGAAGGTAGCATCTTTTGACAAGGGAATATCTCGCTTTAAATCAACCGGAGTATTTCCCATGGACCCATCTGTTTTTTCAGATGAAGATTTTATTGCACTTGAAAATGAGCATAATAACTGCACTACTAAACTCACTACTAACGATCGTAACCCTATTCTACCTTCAGAAACCATAGCTACAGTTACTTCACAATCATTGCCGTCTTCTTAGGAGCCGCTGCAAATTCCTACTGGCACATCACAACATATTAACAAAGAACCATGACCAGGTGCGCAAATACAAGATTTTCTACAGCCATCCGCTATCTTTGATGATATCTTAAATGTTTTAAAGCGTCGTACACAAGTATTAAACAACCCTGCAAAAACTAATGGAAATAAGTAACATTTCGATGTTTTGACTAGTAGCCCCATGAAGAAAGTTATCTATGAAAAGAGCGAAAAAAGAACAAAAAAGAAATTAGGTTGAAATAAATCCAACCAAAGAAAACTGAGAATACTAAACTACAGACTAAAAATAAATCAACTAGCAAAAACATGAAGAAGGCAACCAGAAAATTGTTCCAAGACGGCACAACTGAGGAATCATCTGTCGATGAAAATAATATATGTGATGATGATTCTGACTACTTAGAGGAGAAAAATGAATACATTATATGTAACGATGTTGGTAAAAATAAAGAGCTTTGGTACCGTGTGTGTATGTGGATGTATGTTAGTATCCATGATAACTTCAGAACAAAAACACCTATGTACTTAAAATTTGTATTTAAGCTTGTTTTCATTTGGGTTAGAGCTGATTCTATTTAGGGAAAAATTCAACGGTGGAGATGGAGGTTTATTAAGAACACTTTCTGGTTTTTATCAAATACTTCTAAAACAGCTGCATATGTCAAAAATATAAAAAAAAAACTGTTCTCCGCAATTTTTTGATATGACGCATACGTGTTTTTCAATATCTGAATAACCATTAATTCTATGACTTATTTTTTAAAGAAAATCTAATTTTACACAAATTTTCTTTATAAAGTTTTTTAATGTAAAGCGAAGTAAAAGTGACAAATAAATATGTATAATTGAAAACGCTGAAGCAGTGTTATCGATATTTTGATAGAAGCGGACGGCTTTGGAATTTTTTTTTACATTAACGTGTGTTTATGTCTATCAATCTCCATCTGACATGAAGTTTTAAACGTCATTCTGTCACAGGTTTTTTGTTTTTGTTTTTACAACGTTGCCTGTTTTCGTCATGAACGTATAAAAAGGAAGGTCGTGTGGTGTTCCACACTAGATATTAATATTTGTTATGCAATATAAACGTTTCGGTAACACTTACGGTTATCTTTGTCAGCAGTAATACTATCTTTCAAACTTGTTAAAGATATTGAAACAATTTTGTGAAATTTGAAAAATTGAAAACGCAAACATAAGCCTGCTATTAATATAACAGTTTGGTAATCGTATAAAGCGAATTATGGAATACAGTTTTAGTAAAGGATAACTGGACCGTTAATAAATTACGTATTGTTAAACTGCTTTGAAGATGACAAATCAGAACACCCTCTAATGGTCGAAGGCTAACGGTGAAAAATGTCATAACCAAAGAAAAAAATTCAATCAAGTTGTGATATAAGTGTATATATATTTTTCAGCTCTACAGACCGTGAAGGCCTTTGACTTAATCAAGTTACATTTCTTTATACATTCCACGTTTAGATTTTATACCTCTGCATTTTAATTTCCTTCACTTTACTAACAATCCTACTCCACTGAACTGTGTCTTTTACATAACCTCTCCAATCTTCCACTCCAACTCTTTCACGTCATTCACCACTGCATCTAGCCATATCTTTTTCTGGCGCCCTCTTTTCTTTTTTCCAGTAGCCCCCACTTTTAATATCCTTTTTGCATATCTGTTTTCAGGCATACGACTAACATAGCCTAACCATCGAACTCTCTGGGCTCTTATGAACGCAGATATGGCTCACCATATTCTTCTTTTACCCCCTTATTGATTGTTCGCCTCCACTCTCCATCCTCTGTTTTCACTCCTCCCAGAATTGTCCTTAAGACTCTTCACTCCCATACTTCCAATTTTATCTCCATTTGTCGTTGCCCATAATTCACTTGCGTATGTTACCGTTGGTCGGACCATCGTTTTATACATTCCTAATTTTGCTGCTCTAGAGATTTCTTTGGAATTCAGCATACCACTGATTGCACCTACCGCTATACTGCCTTTTGTGATTCGTTTTTGTATTTCCATGCTTTCCTCTACGGTATTTGATAACGTCACCCCTAGGTAATCAACACTATTAACTTTCTCAAATTTATATACCTCTCTTTCCCCTTTGAAACTGTCACTTGCTTCTCCACCTATCTTTTGGCTCATTTCCATGTACTTCTTTTTATTCTCGTTTACCTCTAGTCCTTAGTTTGCCGCCGTTCTTTCCAGTTTGTTTCTAACTCCTTTTTTGATCTAGTAATAATAACGAGATCATCTACGTACGCAACTATCTGATGTCATCTTTGGTAGATTATTCCCCCTTTCTCGATGCCGCTTTCACTCAAAATTGCTTCTAGGACAAAGTCGAACAGTACTGTTGAGATGGGGTCCCCTCGTCTCACGTTTATTTTTAGTGACACTTTCTAATACCCGACCGTCTATCAGCATTTTCCTATTTGTTATTTTTACCAATTTTATCAGTTTCTCTGAAATCCCTAGCTTTTTTAGGGCCTCATAAAGTTTTCCCCTGATTATTGTGTCATAGGCCTGACGGAAATCCACAAATAGCGTGTGTAGTCCCAGATTTTGCCCATAACTACTACATTAAAGATTTATTCCACGGTCCCTCGTCCTCTTTTGAATCCTCCCTGGTATTCTCCTATGACCCGCTCCTGGTACTCACTTAGTCTTTTACGAATCATCCTCGCCAATGTCTATGTCACGTTCAAGAGTGATATTCCCCTATAATTTTCGCATGGGCATCTATCGCCCTTCTTGTGCATAAGACAGACTATCGCATTATTCCATTCGAGTGTCATTTGCTCCTGTTTCCACACTTTTATAATAAACTCAAACATCTTCTACTGATGTAAGTGTAAAGTTGTGAAAAACTTTAATTTGAAATTGATAAAAACATTCACAATTAGAAACTTGACATCAATTAAAATAATCCAGTCTAATCTAACAAAGAAATTGCTTTGAAAATAAATGCAAGTGTTATTTAACAATGAAAATATAATGTAGTACGTCTTATATAATTTTTAAGTCGGATTTTAATTTCAACTACTTATCTTGAATTATAGTGCTGTGGTAAGTTAACATATCTGATTGGTAAATCATTTACTTCAAGGTGTAGGAAAAAACAGCAATAAACCTAGGAATACCAAAATCTAAAATTAAAGTTAAAATTATGAGGCCATTATGTCATTTTTTAACTAAAAGACCCCAAAACCTATTTGAATACAACGCACTAAGTAGTAAAACAAAAATAAATTTAAGTATTGTAAGATTGTACAAAATGTGCTCTCTGCGGAGAATCAGATTTTCGTATTAATTGGGACTCTGTTTCAATTATTTATATGTCCCAAAGGACAAAAATCTAAAGCATTTAAATGAAGACCTTTCGCCGGCTATTCAATTGAACGCCCCCTTAGAAACTTACTTCGAGTAACGATCTAATGCCCCATCGTGTTGGTACCAATCGACGAAATCGTAACAGAACGTGTTCGAAAATTTCTTGCAGACCACTATCTAAAAAGTGTTTATATCATGCACTATTTAATCGACCATCAAAAATTTCAATAATTTACCTCCACACATCCCAGCTCAAACTCTAATATTAAGTATCTGTTGCAAATGAGACTGCGTTGTTGTGTACGGATTATTAAACATAGCTATTATGTATTGTATTAATTCTATCTCTAGCAAAATGTGCATCATAGAACTTCAGATCATAGAAAATAAAATTAAGGTCTTCATCATCACTGTACGTTGAAAATAACACAATATGTTGCAATTCGTAGAGTACTAATTCTGGAATTACCAACAATTGCCTTCATAACATCAGTTTCGTTGTTTACATTGTTTCTGCTTGCTTGATTTGTTGATTACCTCCGCTACTCTTTACAGCTGTTACGACCGTTTTTCTTAACACTTCAATTGTTCTTGGAAAACTGGATAATATGATTGGCGTCTATCTGGTAATCTGCGGCGGTACTCTTCTGATGCATACAAACAATTTCCGTTGCAGTATACGTATACAAAAACAAAGTCCGCATATTTAGCTACAGACCAACTCAATTTTTAACCATGTTTAATGATTTATTTACTTATTAATGTAATTTATGGCAAAATTAACAGAACCTTATATTCAATTTTGACAACAAAATTCAAGGATTACAAATCTAGACCAACTATTTTATTATATATTAAAAATTGATGATTAAATTTATTAATGCAAATGGATCAATTGCTTATAATTCCACAACCATTAGAAAATGGGTTAAAATGAGTTTTGTTAGTCAAAAACGGCTTTCCTTTTAATTCCTTAGCTTTTTACGCCTATTATGACTCACTCTGTATGTACAGTAACGGGATACCATAAAAACACCTGTTTTATTATTGCAAAGTTATACAACTACTTATTCAAATTGTTTTCTCGTGTTCATCACAAGGCTTGTCAGTTTGACTTTGTTTATAAATTTGCCAGCTTAATTTGGTGCTCGGGAATGTTTGCACTAAATACGAAATAAATATTTGAATCTAGCCAAACGTGACCACATGGTGTAAAATAATTCACTATTACAGTATATTGTTAATTAGAAGTTTCCGTTTCTACTTACGAAAGGTCGAACTTTGCGTAAGTTTTTACGAAAAGTAAGGTATTCTAAAACGTCAGCCAGTTTTGAAAATTGTTACCTAACATTCCAAGCGAATTTTTTGTTACCGAGTTTAGAATTGCCTTGCATACCAAATCTTAATCATGGAAAAGTCAATGAAAAATAAAATTACAGCAATAGAAACGGTTTCGATTTAAATAACAATAAGTTGTCAAAACTAATATTTAATAGTTTTCGTTCCTCTTGTATCTGATCGATCAGAAAATCTTGGGCGTAAATGCAGTTTCAATCCTTGTTCGAACGTTTTTGAGCTGGAGAAACACTTTTCATGCTTGACCTGAAATAGCCGTTTTACACACTTGCTGCATAAATTACTATATTTATTTAAAAATAAATTTTGCTCATACAAATTGTGAGTGTATTTAGGACTGTTAGGATTACTTTACCCTAAACCTTTGGAATATGACCTATGTACACGGACATTTTTGTGTGCCTTTTAAATACTACCCTGGTAGTATTGTATAATTTTGCTATTAATGATATTCAAATACCTATAGAATGAAAATACTTGACCTTAGAAACAATTAATTTAGGTTGAAAAATTATGTAAGGAGGAGATAGTTGTAGAATTTCTGGAAATTCTAATTGCTACCCGCAAAAGCATTAAATAACGTTTAATTAGGATTTTAATATTACATAAAAGACTTTTGTATGCCATATGACGTTCTGAGTTAAGTTGAGAAATTTTTCATAATCTACTTTCCTGGCCCAGCTATTATGAAAATTATTGCTAAAGTCTACGGAAAATATCAATAATTGTAGTGATACGAAATGTTTTGCTTTATGAAGAAACTCGATTTACTTTGTAAAAATTTGTAACGTAGAGGTTGAATTTTTATATGTACGTTGTTTCGACGAAGTGTGTATCTGCGTCAGTTTGCAAAGGACGTGTTATCTAGAGGAATTTATGAATGATTTTATTTGTATTTAGCGGATCATCAAATTCACCACCTAATTATGGGTATGAGACTTACCATAAAACAACAAACAGCTTTCAATCCGTCAAAAATAGTCTCTAGGCACCACTACAATCTAATATTTCTTTGAAATAACTAGTCTTGGGCAAGTTGTTAAGTTAATCCTACCTGACTGTAGAACTTATTCGATATAATCATACACAATTCAAGTTCAAACATTACATTTCTACAACACCCTACTACTTAAAAAGACCACGATAAATCTCGTTTTAGTAATCTTAATACACGTCAATTCAATTTTGGCAATATTTAAGTGCAATTAATATTAAAACTAAATTTATACAAAGATTAATCAAAGTTAACCAATTTACCCCAGTATACGCATAAACTAATATTTATAACTGTCATAAAAATTATGGAATATAAGTATCGTCCAGTTTGGAAAAATAAAACTTCAGTATATTAATTTTTAACCACAAAACGTTAACTTATATCTCAAAAATCGAAAAACGTAACGATCAGGGCGTCTCTTGTGGATCATATGTCTTCTGTCATACACTGTTTCAATTTTTATCATTAAACTGCATTTAAACATTCACAAGTATGCATGAGTCGCTGTAATTCAAATCTGAAATTTTTGCTTAAAAAATAAATCGTGAACAGTATTATGCATTCAGTAACTCAATTAATGCAAACCAATTAAGTTTGTTAATCGATCTGACTCAAAATGAACAATTTTCAGATCAATCATTTAGCCAAAATGTCAAAGTTTGTTTATTTTTTAAACGGTGTAATCCTTTATGTCATTTGACACAAGAAAAGATGAAATCTTAGAATATAATATTGGTCCTCTTTAAACTGTAAGGAAGATTCATCACAATTTAAACAAAAACAAAAATTAGTTAGCTAATCGGATTTTATCTATCCATTTTGCAAAAACATCTACTTAATATTGTTGAGAAGCAACACATACAGAAATGCTATAGATTAAGGGTACTAAATCTGGCAATCTAAACATATAGTAATGGAGATTGATTCCTTAATACCTACGTGAGATTAATAATATAAGCAATGACACCTTTAAAGCTCTAAAACATTAAATAACCACCACTAAAATATCTAAAACTATTCTTACAGTTACATATTCCTTTAGCAGATGTAATATCCTATCCACTGGAATCGATCTTAATAAATTAATCCTGAGTATGTGTGCACACTCGTCACTGATAGGCGGCCTTCAACGGCCGTCACACTACACGCTAACTTAGATGTCCTCTTTACTCACAACCGTTTGCGCGTGAAGAAATTGGGCCTCTTAATTTACCGAACGCCCTCTTAAACTGTGTCAGAATATTTTAATTACACTTGATCACTAGTTCTTAACTGTATATAAACGGTCGATTAAGCGCAGTTAATAAATGCACATGTAATTAAATCAGTAATACTAATGTCCTACACTGGCAACTTCAACTTACAAAGCCTAACACACTTTATTTAGCTGCATAAGGAATCACTTGGAGTTCCTATTAGATCGCGCGAGTTCTTTATACACAGTACTTTTCAACTCAATGATTGCTGTTTGTTACAAATCGGTTTAAACACTTCTTAAATTTGAAAAAACTCGGCAATTTCTAATTCTCGTTAATCACGTCATTTGTAAACGTTTAAATACTTCATCCCTAGAATGGGTACTTGCAATAAAGTAATGTGCACTACGGTACTAATTATTTTCAAATAAAAAGCAGCATAGATCGTTATGCTCTCGCAAAATACTCGCACGCGACCATCTCTTAGGTATAACTCCTACAGTCACACAATAGCCAAATTCAGACGGAACTAAAGAATCAAAGAGAATCCTTCTTGGTAGCTTTAGATTCATATATACTAAACTAATACATTATTAATATATATGTTGTAAATCTTATGTAAGAGTCCATAGTTATCCCAATTCCAAGCTAGGACAGCTATAACCGTTATGAATATAAAAATGAAATGAATAGTGAATAGCTTTTTCAGTACGAAATAGCTGCTGTCCGTCATTTTTAAGGATTACCTCACTGAGTACCGTCAAAAACGTTGTATATGTGCCTTAGCTCGGTTTCCCAAAATTTTATTAATTTCAGTTTTATGGTTCACACAATAGCTTGGGTGGGAGGGAGAGCGATACTTTAGACAGACACTGTATATGTTTAATTACCACAACACTACAAACGTACTATTCTGCGTTTTCACTGTCAAATAACATTTATTACCCTAGCTATTTCTTTGTTAAATTTGACTAGATTTTTAATCGATATGTCAAGTTTCTATTGTTAAC
This sequence comes from Vesta saturnalis, assembly GCA_036346205.1. NCBI lineage: Eukaryota > Metazoa > Arthropoda > Insecta > Coleoptera > Lampyridae > Vesta > Vesta saturnalis. Next base: position 5,536,060 of record JARFJB010000966.1, on the reverse strand, counting down.
GCTTTTATTAATTTCAAATTAGTGGTTTTCACAACTTTTCGTTTATGTCATAACATTGTTAAATTTTGCTAAATTTATTTTTTTGGTTATAATGTTTCATTGTTAGCCTACGACTGTTAGAGGATGTTCGGATTTGTCATCTTCAAGGCAATTTCCAAAATTTGTTTCAACGTTTTAAATAATTCTAAAAGATTTTGCTACTTCTGCGGACGATAACTGTATATATTTGTATAAAACATAAATACATAAATAAACCATTGAAAAACCAAAAAACTATATATTTGAAATTAGAAGATAAACACAGAAAACATTTATCGTTCATAACAATATCAGAATTTGCGAAGCTGGAGTAGTATATACAAAGACGTCTAATCTAAATAAAGTACGGTAAAAGCAATGAACGTCTTAAAAAATCATTAACAGGTTAGAAGAGCAAGTAAAGTGATTTGGGAGAGGAATTTTGATTAACTACCTTTTTGCAATAATTACAGAACATTTAGTTCATTTATAGGTCTGTGCTATTTTTAAAAACGAAAAAATGAAAGCAATAAGGAGGCAGTTTCATAGAAAGCAGATTCAAGATAGAAAAGTGTATTATTCCCTATCATGCGATAAAGGTGTTGAACATTTGTGGTTGATCTTAGTATTATGTTACCTACATTTTGTTCGACATAGGAGGAATAAGTAATACGTTAAAAAACAAATGTCATACACTTTGATCGCACTAGTCCAAGTTTAGTCTATTTGCACATTTCAATTAAAAATACAGTATAAAAATTTTAATGAAAATCGTAATAACATTTAAGAAATCTTTGTTTTGGGTGGCTGCCATTAGCATTGTCACTAGTAAAGGATAATTATCCATCAATGATAAGAAGTATGAGCATTCGTTACGAACATCAAAAAACGAAAGGTTGATAAAGAGAAACACTCAATTTAGTTTTATAGGGAACTTATTATAAGCGCAAGATAGAAAAATTAATGTTAAAATGCTACTAATGAGTCATACACATGCATAAAAGAAACTCAATTATTTCATTAAAAAATGTAAATATAAATGAATAACGGCAGTGAGGCGTTACCTTAATCAGATTTAAGACACGCATAATATAAGATTTAGATAAAGCACTCAAACTGTTAATTAAATGTACATAATTTATCAAAACGTTATATACTTAAGGTGTTAAAAAGGTTTAAAACAAGCCCCCGGTAATTAAAGAATGTATACAAATTAATACATTTAAAAACGTTGCTTAGTATAAACATTATTTGTTTATGCTTATAACGGGCAACCGCTTTGGATACTACACATCAATGCGAAGAGATTTAAAAACGCATGACATTTAGTATAATACTAATATTACTAAATAGATATTATATAAAATAATATTCCACAACGATACTTAATAGAAAGTACTACAGTCCAAAACAGCAAAATTTTGTTACACATATCACTACAACGTTGCGAAAAACATGAATCGCTCCAAATTAAGGATTTAACTTAAATATTTTGTACTTTATTCAGAATTTCCAGCAATAATGAGTTGAAGTTGTTCGTTATTAGTAGGGAAGGAAAAGGAAAAGGGCCACGTATTTCATTCCCTCCCCGAGGGGGAGGGCGGGCTGCTCGAGCTTTCCAAGCTCCTTCAGCCACAATCATGGATTCCCAGCATACATACATACATTACGTACATATGCATGGTGGGATTAAGGATGGGTGTGGTCAGGATAGGACCGGAAGGAACGGAGTTAGGGTTCTGAGGGGGAAAATACTAGCTCACCATTCGCCTAAGTAGCCGCACATGGTGTGCATATATGCAGTGACCATGCCGCTGCATGTGTATGAGGAAAACCCCCTGAAAAAACCTCATACACGGTAGACGGTAACGGGAATCGAACCCATTACCTCCCGAATGCTAAACAGATCGTGTCACCACTACCCTACCAGCTCGGTGTTATTAGTAGAAGGGGGCTCCTTGAGGTACATGACGTCATCAGTGTTGCGGGGTCAGAGTGGGGTGTGGGTGGGGCTAAGAGTGGGATCGGCTTCTTTTCGGGAGCCCTTTTCAACCCTTGCACAGGGTTTTAGTCCTCAATTAAGGTCCTTTTGGCAGTATTAAGAGCCTTTTTGGAGGTTTAACCCCTCCACCATTAGGGGTGTTGATGCCTCTAGGGTGTGGTCTAGCGGCCATTTGGGATGGGTTAAGAAGGGGTTAAGACTAGATAAGGCCCTTATGGCTTCATTAAGGCGGGGCTAACGCTAGGCCACACCCATTTATTTTACTTGATTGGTTGTACGGGTATTCAGGCGGTGCTAAGACTAGGCCACACCCATCCTTTTACCTTATTTGTTGTACGTGTGGATACCATTGGTAAGAAATATGAATTTATATTCTAACAAAGGAACCTAATGCTAACTTGAAGGACAGATATAGGGCATCGCAAATTGCTCTAAAGGCTTCGCCCCCTTGTCCCTGAATTTATATTTAATCCTCTACAGGTTATGGCTGTAAATTTGAATATGTATTGTAATAAAGGAGCCTAATACTAACTTGTAAGGCGTGTGTAGGGATTCGCAATTTGGTCTAGCTCAGACCACGTGGGCGGGATCAAGAGAATATCCGGTTAATTTTTCAGGCACCAGGAATCACTTCACCAAAAGCAAAACTTACCACTATCCCGACTCCTGGATAGCGATGTAAGCGCAGACGAGTAGTCACACTAAAGGAAAGGAGAGCATAGTGTAAAGAACCAGCGTCCTTTACGTTTGCTTTTTAGAATAAATTATTTGCGGGCCATCCTATATCTAAAATTTCAAAAGTTTACGCGATATTGCACAACAAATAATTTATTAATCACCGCTGACGTGTATTTCTAAAAACTAGTAAGTTTTTGAACGTCAGAACGATCTCAACCAATCAAATAACGGCATCCCCCGCACGGTAGACGCGAAGCCGCCCCCAGATGCACCTTTATAAACCCGCGACGCGCGTGAAGAAGAGGATGATGAATCGAAGTAGATTCAAGTCAAGCCGATATCCAGTAGCCGTCCGCACCGATTGCTTCGTGTAAGCACCGACCTGTTAATCACCGCCGAAGAGTCCATCGCGATCGTGTGATAACGCGCACCACCTCGCACCGGGCAACCTAAAGTTTAATCCTGTACTGCCATTGATAGACACGTAAGTTGTAAAGTTATAAAATCTAACAATTTACAATCAAACACTACAGAACGTAAATAACGCCGGGCTGAGTCTCCAGGAGTTATAACCTTACACTAACGCCAAGAGTGCCACGCAGGGTAGATCCCGACGTCACTCGCAAATACACCGTACACTAACACCCAGAGTGCCACGCAGGGGTAACCCCCACGTCACTCACAAACACTTGAGGGTGAAGGTTTGTTACAAGGCTGTAAAGACCTACGATCTTTCTCTTAGTCCATCCGGTTAAGACAGGCCATAGCCTACGTCTTCTGAGTATTACTGAGACCCCGCTAGAAACAAATACATACAATACATACAGACAAACACAATAACCATCCACGGTGTCTTTAATCGCAGGAGAGTATACACGAAACCTGTTGCATAAATTTGTATTCAGAATAAACCAGTGCGAAACACCTAGTGTAAAAGCATTTGTACATAAGTTAGGAAAATCCGTCGGAGAGTAAAACATTAGATAATACGTAAATTATCCCATGTTTACCGGTATTAAATAATATAACTACGGCCTGGTGTATATTACGATTTACCTTAGTAAATTCAGTTAGTATAGCATTTTAATATCCAGTATTTCGTTCTCCTAATAAATTGTATATAATTAGATTTAGTATAGAAGTCCGTAATTAATCCATAAATATATAACAAAATCAAACCGGTTATAATTAAATAAAGACAGTCCAGAGATCTTGCATTTGCATACGCGGATCTCGCGCGTGTATTACTTCCTGGGAGCGCGACATACCAGCTTCAACGCTCTAGAGTTACTGAAGAATATGTAATTATGCCATGCGCATAAGCCGAGAACAATATTGATCTTCTTCGTCCGAGTTCGTTGCACTGGCGCCGTTGAACAAAATTGTATTAAAGCAACCGTACCAGCTTCTGTAAATACAGGTCCGTAATATAAATATTACATACTAAGTAAGGAGTAAGTCAAGATAATCCATATATTTATATTTCCAGAAACGATTACGTACCTAGAAAGCAACCCCCCAGGAGAGCGAGTAAGGAGCCGGAAAGAATAAATACATTTGTTAATTAATTATTTATTTATTGTAAAATTAGTTAATATACGTTTTAAAACGCTTTAAGAGATTTATTTAAGGTGACAGTGTTAAGCCTATCAAGTAATTAACACGAACCACATCCCGTTTATATTAAATTATAAACACGACTGAGCAAAGCCGAGGCAAAATAAAACCGCGTTGGGTTACCAAACCAGAAGGCGCGCAAATTACAAATAGTAAAATAATAAAGAACGCAAACAGAGGTTAATACAATAGAAAGAGAGGGGAGAATAAGAGAAGGTGAAACTCAAAACTGAGTCAAAACGTGTACTTCGCAATACGAAATACTATATTGAACGTATATTATATTGAATATATATTAAATATATGTGCATTAAATATGGTTCCGAACTTTAACCTACGTGAACATCGTTCCTAGAAGTTAACCCCCAATTTATGTGTTAGAAAAAAAAAAAGGAAAGAGCAGAAAACTATTAACAGCACTATAGCAAGTCGCAGGGTATTCTACAGTTAAACCCCAAAAATTAGTACATTGTGTATTTATAGAACAAAATAAAACTTGCGCTAGTTTGGAATGAAAGACCTTTCATTTCTATTTAAGTAGCAGCAACATAAATTGACGCTCAATAGGCCTTTAGGTTAAGAAAAGGACAAACAAAATTTATTCCAAGTAGTATACTTGCTGTGGTTTCACATATAAGCCCACAAAGAATCACATCCCCAAAATATTTGTCACCCAAAAATTAAATACGATTTCTGGCTTGCCAGTCTTGTTTACTTAGTCAATGCATTAATTTACACTAAATAATAGAACTGTAAATAAACAGAGAAAATAAGTAGGCAATCGAACATTCACCCCGCCAGACTAAATATAACATTAAAAGGTAAATGTTTTGAATATATATATATATATATATATATATATATATATATATATATATATATATATATATATATATATATATATGTTGAGATGATTTAAATTACATTCGTGTAGCTATGTAAGTCACATAGTGAATAATGTCTTTAGTTTGTACAAATGGTACATCTCTTTATATGTAATTCTAGATAAGAATGGTTAATTAACATTAAGATGTATCTAAATTTAAATATTTCATAATAAAATGTTAACATAAGTATAGTCGACAGCACATTATATTGAAGTATAGGGTATGTTTGTTATCGTTATGATTTAATTCAAGTTCATATTTAGTTAGTAAGTTTATTTAAACATAATGTTCCCTGATGACATGAGATACATGCTGTAGTTTACAAAAATAATGTTAAAAACTAGATATAGGCTGGTATCAATGTCACAATTTAAATGTACGCAGCCAAGAATCATGAAAACATTCGTGTTAGTGCGATAAACGTATATGTGCTAAAATTACGAAAAAACAGAACAATTACATTGGTGATTAACTATGAAACATAAATTAAGCTGCAGCTCTGGAATTATTGTGTTTAATCAACATTTATAGACCTTAAACTAGTGATTTGCAACAATTCGACACTAGTCGTAGAAGAACTTATGAACCTATAAAAATGTTAAAATAAATTAATTTGAGACATAAACATTAAGTTTAAATACATTCACAAACATTTAAAGTGTTTAAAAGTGTGAAATTATACATTGAAAATTGTATTAACAATATGAGGTTATGTTATTTCCTCACATAAAATTTATGTAAAAATTATTTTAGATTGAGACGATTTGTGTAAAATAAATTATAAGAGGTAAAAATAGTAAAGTAGCCTCAATTTCAAGACACAATTCACTATATTTGTGACCATTTTGTCAAATTTAGTTTCTAAGAGTGTTTGAAAAATTAAAATAATTTTCCTTTCAAATTGGCCGTAGGCATGTAAAAGATGAATATTTATGTGTAGTAGCATCCCATATTCATGTGGAAATGATTTCCAGGCCTGCAAAGTACATAAAATTAGCTTAAAATCAATAATTCAATGTGAAAATTAACTTGGTTATTAATTATAGGAATTAGTTCGTGTTTGGTTTTAAATTATAGGAAAATTTATGTAGATTATGAAAATGTTATTAGTTTTAAGATAGGTTTAAGGGGGCAAAAGTTATGGGGTTTTGAAATTATATCGTAATGTAAAAATTGCTTTAGCCACTCAGAATTTGGGAAACATTGTTGGTAACTATTGATAACAATCGAAGATTTTTGTAGTTTCCCATATTCATATAAATAGAAGTGCTGAAGGATTACACTCTCTCTTAATTTTTCTCTGTTTCAACAGCTTGCTGAAGTAAGATGTTGCCAAATTTTTTGTGAAATTATTTTAAACAAAATAACGTCACTTCGTTAAAAACAAAGTGCGATTTTAGTATCGGAAGTGTTAAAAGAAACAAGTGATAGTCTTTTGTCGGGAAATAATTAAATTAAGGTTAGTTTACCTTTTTAAATAGCAAAATCGGATGTTATCGATAGTTAATGAAAATATTTCCGCGGTTTCGACATTTTTTTTTTTTAAGTTTGTTTTGTTTACGGTGTTATGGATATTTAATTGTGTTCTCTTCGTGTTATCATCATTATGCACCTTATTTACTGAAAGCGTGTTTAATTTATAATAACCTTCAAACTATTCATGCTTTTCAAAATTTATTTTGAAATAAATATAAGAAGTGTGATGATCCTAAAAATAAAGATTCATCAGAAATATAATAACATTAGTGAAACTTACGTAAACGTATAAGCTGTTAATATTGAAGAAAATTTGGATGTTCGAGAAGCAGAGTTAGAGTTCGAATGAGCTGTTTTCTACGATCAAGTTCATCAGCAGTAATCAGATAAGGAGGACATTTTATGTGAGTGTTATGATTTTGTACTTTATTGTTGACATTGATATTTCATTCTTGTGTTCATAATTTCCATCCTTTGTAACAAACGTGATGTGCGACAATTTGTATGCATGTCCAAAGGGAACATTATTTGGTCTAAATTTAAATGGTTAATATAATATTGAATAAATTCAAACGTATTTATACTTACATGTATGGAGAATTTCATTTTTATTGTAATCAAAAGTCACATGTTTGCGTATTCACAGCGCATGCCCAAGTATGCATTTTGAAGAATTTTTGTACAAGGTGTGACACATATATTAATGCAAATTAAAATTTATAATTCAATTTCTTTGAACAAGGTAGATACAATAAAATATAATTGGGAAATAACTCAATGTGCATTAATCAAATTAACTATAATTATTATATTCAAAATCTTATATAAATAATAATTTACTTTGTCATTTAAAAATAAAGTTTCTTCTAAATTTTGAACCCTATCCCCTTTGATGAGTCTTTACATGCGACTGTTTTTAAAAGTTAGTTTGGGCAATTTAAATAATTATAAAAAGGGTATCATCATAAAACTTATAGTTCACTTTATATCCGATTGTGTTTAAATATTAGTAGTAGTATGGAACCTCTGTTAATCCGTTCCAACAAATCAAAATCAATATCAAATATTTTAAATAAAAATTTACTATACTGTGCTGTTAAATATGAAATAATCCAAAAGTAAAAGATGACCTAACTGCTAACGCGCATATGACTACTGTATAGAAAAAAGATGGCAGCTAGAATTCACAAAACGAGTGCGGTTCAGACTTTATTTAACAGTTTAATTATCCAACCTTGTTATAATGTAAAACTTATGCAGAGCACTGGAGTACTAATCCCAAATAATGGTTACATTCATTTGCAGGGCATTAATAATTACTAGTAGGTGTAATTTTAACAATTGTTCCGTTTTAGTAAGCATCAAGTTATACTGACTTCCATAAGAATTGCAACGCCGAGAATTTATTGAACGATTTTATTGAAATTTTCGTCAACGATGTCTTTGATTAGAACAAACAAACGATTAAAATTTGAAAACAGAAGAACAAAAACTAAAAATGTTTATTTAAATAATGAGTTGCTTCGCCACGATTTGTAATGCACTCATTTAGACGACGTGGCATGCTATCAATCAAGTGATCTATAGATGCCTGTGGTATATCAACCCAAGCTTCTTGAATACGTAGCCGGAAATCGTGTAAGTTATCTGGGGGGTGTGGTAATTATCCAGTCGCCTACAGACCATGTTCAATGGGCGACCAAGTAGACCATGGGAGGTCGGCAATATTAGCTTCTTCCAAAGAAACGTGTTTTAGCCCTTGCCGTATGAGGGCGCGCATTATCCTGTTGGAAAGTGGGATTTTCCAGCCCCTGAAGATATGGAATCGCAACGGGTTCTAGCACATTGGCAATATAACCAGCGGCGTTTAAGTTGCCATCAGTGAAGACCAAGGGTGATCTGCTACCGTAACATATTGCACTCCATATCATCACTCCTTGTGTGAGGGCTATATTGTGTTTCACAAAAAATGTTGGATTTTTACGTTCTCCACGCATCCGTCTGACCCTCCTACGACCATTGTCGATCCACAAGCAAAATCGGAACTCGTCACTAAACACAATTTGATGCCATTCTTGCGGTCAATTCGCTCTATCGTTGCTCCACTCTAGCCTGCATAGACGGAGAAGTGGTGTAAGAGGAAGGCATAAAAATGCACGATACGAACGCAGCCCATAAGGCCTTATCCGGCGATAAAAAGATGACGTTGACATTCTGGGTCCTACACCTCTCATCCAATCATTTGCAATCGATCGAGTTGTTGAAAATCTGTCTCTTGTGGCCAAAAGTCTTAAGCGACGTTCTTCGCGATCTGTAGTCCTGCGGGACGTCCAGATCCACCCCTTCCTCGGGCCATTTGGACAAACATCTCAATACCATTGTAACATTTTAGTAAGAGAGTGCATCCGGAATTAATGTTAATTTTCTATTGTAGGGTGTAACCTGTTCCGTAATGCTTCCGTAATCAAGTGAGTGTAGCTAGCAGCATGAAAATATTGATGGAACATCCACGAAGTAGATATAGAGTCAACGTCACAATCGGATTACCATTTCCGAGTTATAAACACCGAAATATAGTTCCATAAATCATTCTAAAAGGAAAAGGTATGAGTATTATGTGAAGTGAGATTAAAATTCATTCCCCCTGAGGTGTTGGTAGGGCGCACGACTGTACAAATGCCTTCCGACAATGGCTATTAGGATCCGTAACTGGTTTAATGGTTTGGTGTGTCGTCTAACGCTAATAAAGAAACCAAAACTTACTAATGAGTACAACGATTTAACGATGTCTATTGCTAACTGAATTCTTCGAATCGAATCTCAAGAAATTTTCACTATTTCATCAAAATGGCGCACAAAAAAAAGAAAAGAAGCCGTTATCGATCCTTTATCAAACCAATAATTGTCAAATGAAACCTTTATTATCGATCAATAAATCAATTTCTACCTTTATAGCATTCTTTCTAAACCTACCCTCTACTGATACTTCTATCCATTACAAAAGAAACTGTAATTGAGTAGTAACGACATTTCACGATTCAAATCACCCGTCAGTAGGTGGCGTAAATATCTCCTTTAAATGTAAAAATTATAACTGGAAAAATACAACTTGACGTTACACGTAATGTGTGTTGTCTACCTCTTGCATAATTTTGAATAAAATGCGAGCAAGTATTTACGTTGATGAAATTTATACGTTACACCTTACAGTGGCTCATAGGTGTCAAAACTGAATTTGAATTTAACTCTCTACAGGCTATGGAGGGACATTTAAATTTGTATTCTAATAAGGGGGCCCTAATGCTAACTTACAAGACAACACTTCAGAACTTGTTTTGGAGGCTGCGCACCCAGTTGTTAAGGCTCCTTGGATGAAAATATGTTCGTAGACTTTCGCACATTGTCGTGACCCATGGTGGAAAATTTGAATTTGTATCCTGATAAAGGGCCCTAATGCTAACTTGCAAGACAGGCATAGGTCTTCGCAAATCTGCTCTCGGGGCTTCGTCCATTTGTCTCTGAATTTATATTTAAATCTCTACAGGTTATAGGGGGAAATTTGAATATGTATTCTAATAAGGGAGCCTTAATGCTAACTAATAGGACAGACATAGTGCTCCGCAACTTGCTCCCGTGCGTTTCTAATGATACGTTAAGAATACACGTAGAAACACACGCGCACGCACGCACACACGCACACGTACACGCACACTTATTTGTACTACAACTCAAATTAACGTGCGACGTTATTGCAGAGTTCTGCTTACACTGATAAAAACAATTAAATTAGTAAAAGGTCTATAACAAAAGGTCGTATATTATAGTCTAAAATATACACCTAAAATTAAAATCACAGGTTTAAAATATAAAAGATAAGGAATCGGTAATCGGTAAGAATGGTCACATGGCTGCTGAACGGGATTTTTAAGACTAGAAACTGAGACACGCTTTTGATAACTGCATCTTTGTTTATGGTGTAACTACTTTCCCTATTCATTAGATTGAAGGATAATAACATCGACATGATTAAATCCAGATATACTGAATACCTACCTACTTTCACAACTGTTAGTTTGAAAGCGAATAACTGCGAAGTGATTAGATGCAAATGTACAGAAATTACTTACTGCTTAAGGTCAGCCTGAAAGCACTCGGTATAACTTTACTAATTAGCTGATTAGGTAAGTCTGTACTCTCTACCTTTCATCTCAAAAAGTACTGTAATAAATCAGATGCATCTTACAAAAATACCCTGCAATGAAAACAGCTCGAGATTTTGTTCGATTATTACCGGATGCTGACAAAGAACATGATAAAACGTATAGGCGCCGTAGGTTGGTTTGCTCTATTTTACATACACGATCTACCTTAACGGAAGCACCTTGTTCAAAAAGGGCCTTAGAATTGTAAGCATGCCTGAACTTCCTAAGTCGTTATTATTCTGTTTTTAATTATGAGCCTTAATTATGCTTTAAGTCATTTTGCGTTTGTGGGGAAATTTGAAATCACCACTTGTCAAAATACAGGAATTAATCAAATGAATCGTTACGCCAATAAAATCAGCCGAAGCATATCAAACCAAATGTAGTGTCTTATTTTACACAACGCTTGTAACTATCATTAGAGAACCATAATAATAATAATATCGCTCATATTCAGAAATACCTCTGACGAAAAGGGAGTAGATTTATAAACAAGCTTGTTTTGAAAACGGGAAAGTACCCCGGGGTTTAATAAAAAAGCTTTCACTTAAAATTTGATAATACACAAGCATTTTGAAACTAATACCGATTTCATTTCGCAAGGCGGCTATAGGACGTTATTTTATTTTACCCACGCTAATCACTATGATTAGACAACCATAATAACAATAATTTTGCTGAAATTAATGAGTACACTATTGTCGAGTTTTGCATAGTGGTTTAAATACGTTCTACAGTTAAATCAGCAAAAATGCCTAGAGAGACGAGCACGATCAACTTCTGTTACAGAAAATATTGGCTAGTTTGAAAATACATCACTAGACGGCGTCACAAACAAGCAAATCTGCTTTTATAAATATACTACTAGGTAAAGCCACGGTCAACTTCCATTACAGAAAACATGCACTAGTTTAAAAATACACCACTAGATGACATCGCAAACAAATAAGTCTACTTTTAAAAATAAGTGTAATCTAATTGCAGGGATTTTTGGTACGCGCAAAGAACGTGAGCATCATGTAATCCGAATCCATTTAACTTTTATAAAGATGGCACTAATATAGTACTGTTATTTTTTCCAAATACATTAGGTGTACTTCTTGAATAGTGAAAGGTTGTTATTGTGGTTTTATAGCTGGGGAAATCCAGAATATAATTACTTTATATTAATGATTGTTGAGGAAGGCTCTAAGTACTTTATATTATTCAGTTATAAGCAAGACGCCTAAAGTGCATGTGCTGTGATTGTAGGCAGCCGTTGACTCTGTCAAGGTGCTCTTCCAATACGATTAGCGACAACAACCTTGGTAAGTGCTCGTTCTTTATTTTAACCCATACCCCTTGTTTTATTTACTGTATTTAATTGCTAGAGGCCTGATTTCAAGTTTAGTTATATTTGTTGTTGTTGTATAGGCATTTTCACTGATTTAACTGTAAACCGTATTTTTATAACTGTATGCAAAACTCGACAATAGTGTATACGTTAATTTGAGCGCTGTTATAGTTTTTATGGTTGTCTTATGATAATGATTAACGGGGGTAAAATAAACCAGCATTCTTTAGCTCCCTTACGAAATGAAATGGGTGTTAGTTTCAAAATTATAAATGAAAGTCAGCTTGTTTATTTACCCCCGGGGTATTTGCGGGTTTTCAAAACGAGATAGTGCGTTCAAGCTTTTTTATAAACCTAAGGCACTTTTTGCCAGAGGTATTTTCGAATTTGGGTAATATTATTATTATCGTTGTCTAAATAATTTGATTAATTTCTGTCTTTTGACAAGGGGTGATTTAAAATTTCCCAAAAAAACAAAATGGCTGTCAAAGTTTAATTAAGACTAATAATTAAAAACAGAATAATAACGACTTAGGACCTTCAGGCTTGCTTATAAATCTAAAATCCTTTTTGTCCAGGATGCTTCCGCTAAGGCAGATCTTGTATGTAAAGTACAGAAAACCGACCTACGCAGTCTATACGTTTGTCATGTTTCCTGTCAGCATCCGGTAATAATCTAACAAAATCTCAAGCTTTTTTCATTACAAGATGTTTTAGTAAGATGCAGTCTGAATCATTACAGCACTTTTTGAGATGAATGTTCTAGAGAGTACAGGTTTGCGTAATCAGCTAATTAGTAAAGTTATGCCGAAAATGTAAGAGTGTCTTCAGGCCGGCCTGAAACAGTAAGTAACGCAGTTATTTGCTTTGAAACTAATAGTAGTGAAAGTAGATCGGTATTCAGTATATCTGGATTTAATCATGTCGATGTTATTAGCTTTAAATCTAATGGACTGGGAATGTAGATAGACAATAAATAAAAATGCAGTGATCAAAAGCGTATCATAGTTTCTAGTCTTCAAAATCCCGTTCAGCAGCCATATGACCATTTTTACACCGATTCCTTACCTTGTATCTTTTAGCTCTGATTTGAACTTTTAGACATATTTTAGCTTATAATACGCGATATAGGTAAAACTCTTTTGATTTAGGTCTTCTTACAATTTTAACTATTTTTATTATTACCATCTATATTTTAACCCAGTGATTTGTTTTTAGATATATTTTAGTTTATAATACATGATAGCGGTAATTATAATTTTTTTAATAGCTTAACTGTTTTATCATTATCTTTTATATTTTAAACCCGTGATTTTAATTTTAGATGTATATCTGTCTTACAGGGTAGCATTTGGGCTCCCTTATTAGAATACATATTCAAAATTTCCTCCACGACCTGTAGAGACTTAAATGTGGAGACAAGGGGGCAGAGCCCTGAGAGCTGGTTGTGAACACATATACCTGTCTTGCAAGTTAGCATTAGGGCCCCTTATCAGAATACAAATTCAAATTTCACTCCATTGGTCACAATAATGTGCGAAGGCCTATGACCCTATTTACAGTCAAGGGGCCACGGCAACGGGGTACGCAGCCCCCAAAACAAGTTCCAAACACTTGTCTTATAAATTAGCATTAAGGCCCCTTTGTTAGGATACAAATTCAAATTCCCCTCCATAACCTGTGGAGACTAAATACAAATTCAGATTTCACTCTTATGGGCCACTATAAGGGGGCGAAGCGCCGAGAGCAAGGTGCGAAGCCCTATACTTGTCCCATAAGTTAGCATTATATATATATATATATATATATATATATATATATATATATATATATTGGGTGAAAGGTCAGATCCAAATAATTACAGAGGTACTTCACTACTATCAGTCACATAACAAAATATTCTCTATAGTGTTATTGAACAGACCAGAACCACCAGCAGATTCACAAATAGATAATATCAGGCAGGTTTCATAAAAGGAAGATCGTGTATCGAACAGATCTGAAATTTGGAAACACTATTCAAAGTCAGACAGACAAAAAACTCTGTAGTTACCTTTGTAAATTTCAAAAAAGCATAAAACAGCATTGATTGATAAACTCTGTTTGCAGTATTAGAAGAATATGGCATTGTCAAAAAAACCAAAGCACCTATACAACAGACGCCCACGGACTAAAATCAAGTTCACGGGTGAAAGAACTCTTCCAGACACGCACAAGCGTTAGACAAGGAGGTGGCCTCACACTAATCCTGTTTAACATGGTCTTGGACACAATTGTTAAACAGTGGGAGAAACAAGTTAAAGAAATATAACTAGGAAGAACTTGTGAAACAAGAACAATTATAAAATGTCTGGCATTTACAGATGACGTACTCAATAATAACACAGGAAGCAAAAAAATTACTAACACTCTTACATGAAATAGCAGCTAAAACAGGTTTACGGGTATCTTAAGAGAAGACTCAATACATAGAACGACATAATAATAATAATATACAAACCATGCATACTATATATGGATCCATATTAGGGGAATATAGACAAATAGGAGGATCAAACAAGATGTGTAACATAGAACGATCAGAAAAACTCCAGAAACAAACTGACGTGGTCACACTATAATAAGGAAAGCATATCAAGACATACCAAACTTAGACACTTCAAACAGTTGTATTACCGGAAGCATTGCATGCGTCAGAAACGACCACATTTGGAGCATCTGGCATCACAGGAATGTAAAATTCTCAGAAAAATATTTGGAGCAATATACAGGGATGGCAAATGGATCAAAAGGCCTAACATACGAACACACAGACAGACTCACATATGCCATAGCAGAATAACGTTCTACGGACAGATGCCAAGAATGAATTATACACGAATTAAAAAGAAACTCTTTGATACAGTAAACAATCCAAGTAAGAAAATAAATTGATATTATTAAATAGAGGACGACTTAAAGCAATTGGGGATCAAAAAACAAATGATGGAGGACAGAAGAATTCAGAAACAAAATTAAGAATGCTAAATTGTTAGTAAGGGAAAGGTAGAAGATAGGAACATTGTGGTAGAATAAAGGTATCAAGAACACAGTCAAAGGATGAAGAAATTTTGGGAAGAGAAGAAGAAGGGAAAGAAGTGAAAATTATATCATATATATATATATATATATATATATATATATATATATATATATATGTATATGTATATATATATATATATATATATATATATATATATATATATATATATATATATATAAATTCAATGTATTTTTAAATCTAGATAATAATTAATTTTTGGTACTACACATCAATATAAAACAATTTATTTTTATGTGTGTGTGTGTGTGTGTGTGTGTGGTGTGTGGTGCTGGTGCGTGCGTGCTGTGCGTGCGTGTGCGTGCGTGCGTGCTGTGCGTGTGCGTGCGTGCGTGCGTGTGTGTGTGTGTGTGTGTGTGTGTGGGCGCGCGCGCGCGTGCGTGCGTGCGTGCGTGCGTGCGTGCGTGTGTGTGTGTGTTTCTGTTTGTATGTACGTGTGGGCATGTGCACATGTGTATATATGCGCATGTGCGCGTGTACGTGTGTGGGCGTGTGCCCGTGTAGCTGTATGCGTGTGTTCGTCCGTTTATTAGGCACATTTCTTGTTTTAATCAAATATTTCTGAAGCAGCCTCATATTCCAGAGATATATAGAAGTACTGGCATATGGAGTAGTGTTATCTTAAATTTCAAATAGAGCTCATGAATGGCAAACCAAATAAGTTTAAAAAGTAATAATATAAGTTTGTAGATGCTTAAAGCTTATCAGTATTCTTAGGCATGAATCTTTTTTTCAACTTAACATGTATATGTCATTAACGTTTGGTAACCGTTGGTTACATTCATTATGAACGCATTATAAGAATGTTGCATAATTATTCTAAAAAAATTAATTATTTCATTTCTTTCCACTCTGTAGGTTAAAAAGTCATGTAATGTTTCACACCAGATATTTTTTATTTATACTTGTTTAAAACTCCAGTAGGTTATATGGTACATTCACGTTTATATTTACACGATACTTTAAATATATACAGTTAATTGAACATAAAATACTTTCACACGAAACTTAATTTATTTACAGCGAGTCATCTAGCTTTTATCGAGCTGAGGCCCTAAATGCCTTTACTTTTCGGAAGGGATGTTTGGGTTTCCTCCGCACAAATGGCGACTCTAGTCCAAAACTAGGGAAAGTACTAGGTTAGCTCTTCACCACTTTTAAGGACGCCTGAAGATGCGACTCTGGACAAACGACACTTTCCGATATTCTAACCGCGTGTTGTGTGAAACAGCTCAATATACCTTACTAGGGTTGGTGGGCAAAACAGCCCCCTTACGAAAGTTCTATCAACACGGCTTTTATTAACACCCTTCCTGTACAAACGTTACGTCAAATCGACTTGACAGCATCAAAACTAGGACTGAACACACATCTACTTTGCGCCACATTGGATCTTACCTCCATCAACCAATCATAACCATTTATTACTTGAATCTTAAATTGTACCTAAAGTGAATTGAAATTCAAGAGCCGAACTGGAAAATTGCATTATAATAAAACAAGCTGCGGGTTATCATTGTAATCCATTTTCCAATGACGCAATTAATCGACCACACCTATAACTAATCCTATTTAAGAAAAATGCGAACAACTACTATTTAGAACGAAACTTATTAATTCTCAACGAAGCTAGTAAAAGGGTTCTTACTACCCAACGATGTCAACATATACCAAATCTTAATTTTAAACTCTAATCCATTTCTAATAAACAAACTAAGAATTACATTTTCTTCTCAACATAAGGATTCCAAATGCGATTACAATTTAAAATAATTCGGGGATCTCCAAGTACGTAACAAAGAAACGTTCCAATATAGAAGCGTCCCAAAAATTTGTGCCTTATCACGCACACAATTCCTAACCTACACTACATTTCAGATGTCCGGTATTAATGCCATTAATACTCACCAAAATTACGACCACGTGACACAGTAGCCAAGAGACCATGCAATACCATTAATAACGCTTATTACAAGGTTTATAAATACTGTAACTTCTAATTTGTATACTTCTATCGTAAAAAACTTTTTTAGCAAGTTTATTTCCCAATAGAAATAAACCGATGTAATTTCATATTGATTTTATTTATGAATAGGTACGCATAGTATAATAAAGATATAAAGCTATGATGATTTAATGTTTCTGTCATAATAGTAAAACTATTACTTAACGCTTAATATTTTATTAAGGCACATAAATATAGAACTAAAATTGACGTGAAGTTCAGGATAGCACGTTTCCAAACAAACGGTGTATTATTATGTGATGTAAGTAAGCTTTTCATTAAAAATATACTACTAAATTGTTTCTTTAATAAATTTCAAGGAATATTAGAAAAATGAAAGCAAAAACAGTGACAGAGTGGAAATATTACACCCTTCATTTCATCAGAGAGGTAGAATGGACCACGAAATTAAATTACAGAGATGTCCACTTTTAAGAACTAACAAAAGACTCTAATTTGATTTATCTCTTGTATATATGTTTTTGTTTTGTGCTTGTTGAATTACTTAAGAGTTTCCCAGTTTGGACATTGAATCAATTTTGATAAATTGAAAACGCTATCGTTTTAGCAAATTTTTTTTTCCAATGGACGACAATAGTGTTGTTTGTTCTCAATTATAATTCTGATGTTGATTGATATGTGATTACTTGCTCTTATTTTTACTTAAGAAGTACAACAATCGAGTACCGAAATGTACTTAAAAATGTAAAATGATATATGTAAATAATCTCGGTCAAATTAAAAAGTTAGAAATAAGATTAAATCACCTTCAACGTTGGATAAAACAGCCTGCACTTTAAAAAAAAAATTACTTACAAATAATTGTTATTAACGTTTACCTAATAAATCCAAAAGTACCAATTTTAAAGAACATAAGGTACTCATATTGTGTATAAGTTCAGGTATCTCACTAATTTAATCCATAAATTTACAGTAATGATTGAATAAGATAGATATATTTTCAACCATTTTAGAAACTGACATGGCGCTTTCAATTTAAGCTTGGTGTCTTCATGTGACTAACATAAGTATGTGCTCGTTATTTAGGTACCCCTTCTTACCTGTGACCGTTGATTGTAGGCTACTGCGTTACTTTTACGTACTTGACATACGTATTTGCTTCTGGTATAAATATTGCCGTTCTGAATGTGAATAACATACGTTTTAGTATAATCTGGAATGATGTATTTAAGCTTAAGTTCTGTAATGTAATGTACCTAACTCCTTTTCTTGCCCGTTAGG